>CAMOHE010048768.1:0-38758 GCA_946598075.1 Artocarpus hirsutus | reverse complement strand
GAAGCCATAAATCCGTTATGGTTATCAGACGCAATCAGGTTGTTGGTGGCATCACCTATCGTCCGTATGCCAGGTAAAATTTCCTTCTTCATTCCAACCTTTTGCTTTGCCTTTATGTTTTATCGTTTTCCTTTTAATTTACCACGTGGATAGTTCACTTTCTTTTGTTCATGTATATATGAATTGTCTTGATCTACAACGTACTGAACCACAAATGACTTGGACCTGATTGCAGATCGCTGTCATGTTCGCTTCTATCAATCAATTCCTGGTTTATCCAAAATAATATCTATGTTTCTATTACGAGAGAGCTCTATGCAGCTTAAAAAACCCTAGTGTGATAAGCAGATTATGAGTTTCCGTATGATTTCATTAGCGCTCATTTTGCACTGGAACTACAGCCAAAAGTTCAGACAGATTGCTTTCTGTGCAATTACTGCTGACGAACAAGTTAAAGGTTATGGGACTAAACTGATGAATCGCTTGAAGCAGTATGCACGAGATGCTGATGGGCTTACTCATTTTCTCACATATGCTGACAACAATGCTGTTGGCTATTTTATTAAGCAGGTTGCATTTCCTTTTGTTGATCAATAATCAATGGCCTTGTCCTTTAAACTTTCTTGTTTCGGCATCAACAAAATTGTCGCACACCTCTTTTTCTCTAGGAATTTTGGTTCATTATCAGTGTTGGTTTTGAGAAATGTTTTCCTCAAGTTTCTTTTTATACTCTTTATCTGTCATTCTCTTGCATCAGATTTTATTTTATATGATGTGTTACTTGCTGTTTTTTGATTTGTAGGGTTTTACAAGAGAGATTTATCTGGAGAAAGATTGCTGGCAAGGGTATTTTTTTACAACCCCAGTTGTTCACACAATCATTTATAGATTTCAAGTATAGGTTTCTTGTTTGTGCTCATTAACTTTGAGTTGTCCGGTGGGAAAGGCATTAAAGAAATTTGCTTTTGGCCTTAAAAGTACCACAAGTTTTTCACCTGAGCCGTTATGCATGTGTTTCCAAATTTCTCGATTTGACCGTTTCTTCATCTGCATCTCACTGTGTAAGATGTTACTTACCATCATCTCATGTCCTGTTGATGGTTTATAAGCGTTTAATGATTATATTAGGTACATAAAAGATTATGACGGAGGTATCGTTTTGGAATGCAAAGTTGATCCGAAGCTTCTATATATTGATTTGTCATCCATGATTCGTCACCAGAGGCAGGTAAGGGTCAGTTGACGTCTTTGTCAATTTCTGTAGTCATTTTTTCTTTTCTGCAGCCTTCTCAGTTCTTCTCTGTTTGTCTTGTGTGTATGTTAGGAGTTTTGAACGTGGATTTGGCTCGATAGATTCTTAAAAAATAAATAGTTGTAACGGACTTCATACGAACTTGCATGTAGTAATCTGAACTCAATTATCATTTGTCTTTTTTCTCCTGAGCAGGCGATTGACGATAAGATAAGAGTGCTATCAAACTGTCACATTGTTTATCCAGGAATTGATTACCAAAAGGTGTAAGAATTTTTTATGCTCATGCGGACTTCAATCAATTTTTATAATTTGTTCTACCACTTCCTTTATCTTTACTGTAAATAGGCTTATTTAGTCGTTGGTATAAACCCCTAACACAGCGCAGTGTAAAAACCTGTAAGAATTAGCGTCACACACTATTTTCAAGAGTTTTTAGGATGCTTCTTTTTGTTTCTAAGCTGTTTTTATCACATAAAACTTTGAATCTTGGTTCTGATTATGATTCATTTTTTTCAGGAAGAAGCTGGCATTCCTGAAAAACTAATAAAAGTTGAGGACATTCCTGGTTTGCGTAAGTTCTTCAGCTTCCTTCTTTTTTTGATTTTTAGTTCCATTTATGTGATATGGCCTGTATCAAATGGTTAACGCATTTGGTGTCCCTTTGAATCACATGCTGTGGTTCTATTTGCTTGATTTGGAATTTGCTTCCAAGTTCCAACATTATCCCAACCTGCATTACAGTTGTCCAAACTTTTGGGCAAAGATCAGATATGAGGAAATATAGTTGGTTCTTAAAGGTCGAGTGACAAGAAGAAACATGTGGTAAGAGTTTTATAGGTTTGTTTTCAATTCATACACTCTGCTGCTCAGAGACAATGGTATGTGGAGGCGTGGTCTTGTTGAGCAGGGTCCATCTTTGAAGTGCTTGTGTATTCCATTTAGGATATTTTTCTGAGTTTTGGGGTCATTATTTAGGCTTAAGCAATATTTCTGGTCGAGCTTGGTTAAATGGGTTGATTAAGTCGAAACGGAATTTTGTATTATAACTCCTTCGGTTGAATAATTGGCCAAACGATATCGTTTCCTGTGTCATGGCATGTCTAATTACTAATTTTAAGTTTCTACTGATTTTAATAGGAGAGGCTGGATGGACACCTGACCAATAGGGCTATTCACGGGCTGGCATTTTGAATGCCACTAATGAAAGCGGTAAAAAACATTTAACCGCATTCATGCACTCGCTTAGAAAGGCAGGTTTTCAGAGGGGACTTTATCTTAAATTCTTAATTCAGTCATGCACAGGGAAAATAAACGAAGAACCTGGTTTTCTGTTCAAGTTGTGGAACATGCTAGAGTACATTTTAACAGCGCATACACTATAAATAAAAAATTAATGGATATTGCATGCGTAATTGTGGTTTCCGTTGATGTGTCTTTCTGTTTTGGAGTTCAGGCTCGAGTTTAAGAATTTTTGGATAATATAATTTGCTTGTCCTTATGGGATACTTCCTTTATCGTTGATTTTGTAAGCAGTCGATGCATGACCTCGTTGATGGATGGCCATTCAAAGAACCAGTTAACGCACGTGATGTTCCTGATTATTATGACATCCTTAAAGATCCAATAGGTAAAAATCGTTGTTTTTCAAAGTGATGGCGCTGTACGACTTTGCAGTGAAGCAAATTTCTGATCCTGGTGAAGATTGAATGTACGGCAGACCCGAGGACTTTGTCAAAGAGAGTAGAATCTGAGCAGTATTTTGTTACACTTGAGATGTTTATAGCGGATGTGAAGAGGATGTTTTTAAATGCACGCACCTACAACCCTCCCGAGACCATCTATTATAAATGCTCGACTAGGTATGGTGCTCTTATCCTGATTATTTTCATTTCTTTTTTCTTCCCCGTTTCTTTTCACCTCAACATCTTTAACATCAATTTCTAACTTCACCATTTCTCGTTAGGCTTGAAAGTCATTTTCAAGGCAAAGTCCAATCAGGTCTCCAAGCCGGAGCAAAAATTCAGACGCAGTGAATTGAGCTAAGACTATTTGTTGTGCGTATCAAGAATTCGGTGATTATTTCAACGGATGGTGAAGTAGTTAAAAAATGTGTATGTAAAATTGTATAACGTACAACTCTTAATCATACTCGTACTGTTTATGCATCATTTTGATAACAGCTTGAAGTAAATAAGAATTAGAATAGTAGCTTGGTTCCGAATTTATACTCGTGATGACGTTAAAAAGATTGTCATATACACTATATCTATCACTGAAGAAAAAAGCTGAGATTAAAGTTGATATCCAAAACATTACTTTTTTCTCCTTCATGGCAACAATCATGTTTAACTATTACGAGTATCCGCCATCGAACAGATTAAAGGGAAAACGTTGAAAGAACCAAATTAAATCGACTTCATGAATAATGGACTAAGATGCTACAGAAACTTAAAAACATAATTCCCTAAGGAGTATCTTATTTAGCTACTAGTGTGCCAACGAATTGCAACACCCCATGACGCCATGATAAGGAGGGCGTACGAAGAGCTACATGCGAATATGATTCTGCTTGTTATTTTTGGCAGCTTCTGGTCCCCAACCAGGTAATGCCTCACCCGGATAGGTTCCATGAGCAACTCTAGCCGATGGATGAATTGAAGGCAGCTTGGTTCCATCAATATCACCTTGTGGAGCAACATTATTTTTCAGGTTTTCAACATGTGGAATTGAGGTGGTACCAGGAAAGCTTCCGTCCAATCCCTGATGATGCGGAATGGCAGAGGTTACACCAGGAACGGCCTGGTGAAAGAGCTGATTGGGGCTGTGCTGCATAGGGACGGCAGGGTTAGTCGATGCATCCATTGGGGTGTTAACCGAGGGAACGCCAGCACCAGTAATATTGGACACAGCTAGAAGTAGCGGGTTGATCCCTGTCACTCTCTTAACTGTCTCTTCAGCCATCTTAACCTGGAAGACGTTCAAACGGATAAAAAACATCCAGTATGATAAGGATGATCTAAGCAAATAATCATTGTATGGATCACGTCTGTTGGGCACTAATTTGCTCCCATTGCATAAGCAATGTGAGCGTGACGTCTCAGACTTATTGCAAGATGTCAAAGTCAATTATTACAAGATGTGTTACGTGTAGGAAGTCTGAATAGAAAAGACGGCCTTCGAAACTATTCGAAGTTGTATACAGGACGTAGCTGATTAACAAAATAAATGCAATCATGGCCGCCTTTCCCCACAATAATATATATGAAATGACAACCGATCTGTAGGCCTCTCGTCTAAAATTAGAATACAGATAGAATGGCCACAAGACACGGACAATTTCGCCAAAAAAGAAAAGCACAGACAACTTCCATATATGCAGACATGAATCTTCTTCTTTGCGATCCTATATTTTAATTACCACTACATTAATTTAGTGAAGCAATTAAACCCCTTTAAACAAGAGACCATGGGCTAATAAATCTTTTAGGGAAATTACACATGAATTGATTGCGGCAAAAATGTAGCAAACCAAAAGAATTACGCATAATAAGTATAAAAGCTGCTAACCTTTGCTCTCAATGTCTCAATATCGGCTTTTAAGATTCTGTTGTCAACAGCAGCATTATCATGCTTGTGATTCATGTTACTGAGACGCTTTAACAGTGTAGAGTGCTCATCCCTTAATTGACCAACCTATTAGCACCCGCATATATTTACTTATCAATAAAAAACAATGAATGATGAAAACGATTAATGCATAACATCAAAATGTGAAGCAACACCTGTGTTTCAAGTTCACTCATTTGCGCTTGTTTTCTTCTTCTTGAGCGTCTAGCTGACTCTCGATTAGACAGCATCCTGGGCAAGACAAATGCATCAATGAATAGGTAAACGGCTATGACATTTGAATTATCCATCGTTTTTATTATTAACTAATATGGAGAGACCTGATTTGCTATGGCGACTTTTTATTTCATTTATTTTATAGATTCTGAGGGGGTGTCTGATCTGGGAGGATGGAGATTGATTGGGCTAAGTCTGCGACGAAGACATGGGCAATCTTTTTTATCCTTATCTCGTTACATCTATATCTATTTTATTCATTAGATTAGATTACTCTTTGTATCTTCCCTTTTTTTTTTTAAAATAGACTTGGAAGACTCCTAATTACTATCCTGGGATATGGCAAATTTTGTTTCGCTACGGAATCCTCTAAATAAGGAAATTTAGGGCGAGGTCCTTTTTAACCAGAGATTACTTACCTGATATCATTTTCTAAGTCTCTACTTATCTCTTTCCTTTTTTTTTTTAAGTCTATTTATCTCTTTCGATTCAATAGTTTCTATTTATCTCTTTCGATTCAATAGTTTCCTTCCTTTTTTTCTTTTCTGTTTTTTGTGCGTAATTGATCAGGTGCCTGCCTAGGAAGACTCCTTATTACTTTCCTAAGAAATGGCAATTTTTATTTACTACTAATATGCTAACTGAGAAAAATTAGGGAAAGATCCTTTTTCACTAGAGATTACTTCCCTTAATTCATTTTTCTCTTTATATCCTTTTTCACTAGAGATTACTTCCCTTAATTCATTTTTCTCTTTATTTCCTAGTATTTAGTTGAGCCATTAGTTTCCTGTTAGTTGACTCGAGCCTGCCTACATTTTTACTGCTTATTTTGGGACAGTAATAAAATAAATCAATTTATTACCATTTTTGTTTCAAATTGAAATCAAAATACCGATGATTAGGTATTACGATAAAGTTTCTATTTTGGGAAGGAATATATTTTCTTTGTAAAAGAAGAACGTAATAAGCATTAAATTTTTTAATAAAATAATATAAATAATACAATACAGCAAGAACATTCAACATATTCCTTCAGAAAAAAGAGCATTCAACATATGACACTTAGAACATGACATGCATAGTAGATAAAATGATATTAGGGAAAAGAACAAACAACAGACATCAAATGCAAATACTTACCTCCTAGCGCGTTTTGCATCAGAGGGATCCATATTCTCCATGTTTTCCATGTCCCCGTCAAGCTCATCATCATCAGAATCTTCCTTCGATGATCCACTTGTTGTTTGCTTACTTTGTGTTCCCATTTTCTTCTGTATAGGAGGTAATGCCGGAATGCCAAGAGGTCCATCATCAGACTCGTTTTGTGCCATTGCAAGACCATTACCCGCACCTAATAGACTAAAAGTCAGATTTCTCATCCTCGGAAATTTCTATATACTTAATCAAGACTCACTCAGTTTCTGGAAATCCTATATACTATGGAAGAGAATTAATGCAAAGTAATTAGTTTTTCTTACATAAGCTGATATGCTAAACATTTCTTTTGGGTGTAAAATGACACATTTTCTCGATTAAATTATCACAAAGTATCAAACTAACTGGGACCAATGCCATGTTGAAAATTATTGCTCCATAGTCCCACAGAATAGCAACAAAAGAAAAAAATGTCTTCGTTAAACGCAAGAGACACTCAAGAATTTCCTGTATCATCATTCGCTAAATTTGGCTTCAAGTGAAGGGAATTAAACTTGGAAAGGCACAAATCACATACCCCTGTGAAACGACAACTAAAGATTTACAGTATACCACCACAAAGATCCAAGGAAAGAAAAAAAAAAAAAACTCAAAACCTTCATGATTCACAATGCAGCATATAATCGAAGACCATGCAAAAATAGAAGATCATAACTTTCCATCTATATTTTTGTTCCTTGATTCAGCATTAGTAATAGGGAAATTCAATGGTTTAACAAACGAAACCTTTATCAAGAGCCACGGATCCCGATTGAGAAGGTATCGATGCCTGCAATAGACTCCGAGATGCATTAGCAGAATCCCCTGGCTTCGCAGCCAACGACTCCTGCCAAAAAGAAATTGTTTTAATGAGCTATCAACTCGATTTCAACATTTGACAATAAAGAGCTAAAGATTTATACGCGTGTGAGAGCAACGGCGGCACAAGCCAAATTGAGCTGGTTTTTCAGAAATTCGCGATACTGATCGGAATCAATCGAGGGCATTGAAGGAGGATATGGCGAGGAAGCGTGGCCGTAGCGGCCACTATCAGGCTTCTTGATTTCGACGACCTCGTCGTCGCCGTCGTGGCGCTTCGAGGTGGACGATTGAGATGCGACGGAAGGGGAAGCGACCGAGGGCAGCGCAGCCAAGGAGGAATCGGCCATCGGAGGCCGAGGAGTCGTCACCGGGGAAGAGAACTCCTCCAGGAACCGCTCGAGCGCCCACTCTGACGCGCTCCGATTCATCGCCGGCGACGACGACGACCAGAGGCCGTCAGAGATATCGTCGACGGAGAAAACTGAATTCATCGGCCCTATTTTTTCTCTCTCTTGTTTTTTCTGATGCGAATTTTGTCCGTGATTCGTTCTCAGTTCCTGTCCGCTTCAGACATTTTTATATGGGGACCACCAAAGTCGTCCAAGATCTGATCCAGTGTGTTCGGGGACCACGGGGTTATCTTTGACTTCACCACTCTACGTGGCACGTAGGATTATGAAATCAGTGTCCGTCGATCATTCTCGAATTAACAAAAGCAAAAATAAAAAAAAAAAGGGGAAAAAGTAAAAGGTATTAAGTAAGGATACATTTCTATGACTGCTGCCCAATTTTGTTAAAACAAAAATTTCAAAAAATATTCTTAACATAATTTTTTAAAATAAAATTATTTTTACTTATTTTAAAAATACTAGGAAAGCGAGCTTATCTTTCACATTCTTAAAAAATCTTATCGTCAACTGTCCACACTTGGTTTGTTTACTTTTTGGGCCTTGATCCAAACCACATTTTATTGGACCTCAGGACTCATGGGCCGTGAGTTTAAACGACTGCGTTTTGAGCAAACTGGGAAACTGGCACTTTCTAGCATCCTGTGTGTGTTAGTTTGGGATCGACTGGGTTCCGCTCAACTCACCGATTCTCCGAAGAAAGCTCAAAAGGCTTGAATCAGAAGGTGCTCATATCTCACCTGTCCGTACATCTACGATTTCTTTTTTTTTTTTTTGGTTTTCTCTCTACGTTTATTTTTTTAAATAATAATAAGAATTTTCTTTCTACTTTAATCTGGCACTGGCAGTAGTTAAGCCGATCTGTCTTGCAATTTACGCAATTGAGTTTTCCACAACATCTCATGATGTTAAGGAATCGTGTTTGGTTAATTTCATGTTAAGATTCCGTTGATTTTTTTTTCGATTGATGCTGTTTTTCTTCTTGCTTAGCTTATGTGGGATGAATCGGATACGGGACGTCATTGGGATATATGCAAAGAACAAATAAAAATAAGTGATGAATTGGAAAGAAGATGACTTGTTGCGAAATTTCTTTCTTTGATAGATGGGAATTGATGAAAATGTGTAAGTGGGAAATCCCTGAATTACCGCGTGATGTGAATTATGTGATTTAATACATCTTGAGAAGAGTACTTGGTTTCAAGATGTTCTGGAACCAACATTAGGTTTTCTTTTTTTTTTTTTTTTTTTCCTCCTCAAGGGGAAAAAGAGAGAGGGAGAGAGGGTGAAAATTAGGTGGCGTGACATGCCACAACTTTGATATTTTTTCAGGTTTATGCTTCAATTTCTTTTGTAGTTCGGATTTATGTAACGATTTGTTGATCTTTAACTAATTTATTCATGTGGCACAAGTCTGCAACTCTATTATGTATGGCGTAAATCCGAAAATGAGGCTTTTTTTGGGCATCCTTCAAAATTACTCCCAAAGAAAAAAAAACATAAGTGCTATCTCGTCTCCCGTCCCTTCACCTAGTTTGTTGGGCATGAGAATTAAAATGTAACAGGGCCTTATATGAACCAAGACTTTCATTTTTTACTTTGGACTTTGGAGATGCCTGAGGTGCCTTTATTCTTTTCTAAGGAAAGGATCATGACCTTGTCTGCTTTCTAGTTTCTCCATATGTCCAGGAGTCAGTACACATTGGTCCTCTATTTAGAATTTTAGAAAATGAATAGGTCTCCATGTAATTTAGCTGTTTGTTTAATGCAAAAGTATGTGAAACTTGTATGACTTGGTCTTGTTGTAGGTTTGAAATTCATCTCATATGGCTAACAGAGGGCAAATTCCTACTAGTAACTCGGCACTTATTGCCATGATTGCCGATGAGGTGAGAATATCATGATAACAGGAAATAAGCCCAACCCTTTCATGTCAATCTTTCACACATTCACAAAACAAGTGCATTCTGATTTATGCTTGTGCAAAATACACTTTGCTAAATGTCATGTAATATTATTCCTCACATTCACAAATGTCTTATGTTGTTCTGGGATATGTGAATATAAGCTACTGATTGGCCTTTTTGTTTTGGTATAGGATACTGTCGTTGGATTTCTGCTGGCTGGTGTGGGTAATGTTGACTTGAGGAGAAAGACAAATTACCTTATTGTAGACTCAAGTATGCTCTTTGAACTTTCAGAATCACTTGGTCTTTTTCATTCCCTTTATCACTTTCTCATGTAGAAGATTTACTTCTATTTCGTAGAAACCACTATCAAACAAATTGAAGATGCATTCAAGGAATTTACAACAAGGGAGGATATAGCGGTGGTGCTGATTAGCCAATATGTAAGCTGTTTCTTGTACTTTGAACAGTGTTTTATGCTTTCTCCCGTGTTTTAAAAAGCTTCTCACAGCTTCGGTATTCTGAATTAAGACATGATACCAACCCTCTTGCTGCTTCCTATTCAGATTGCAAATATGGTAAGGTTCTTGGTTGATAGCTACAACAAGCCTGTCCCTGCAATTCTTGAGATTCCCTCAAAGGACCATCCTTATGATCCTGCTCATGATTCGGTTCTTTCACGAGTCAAGTACCTCTTCGCTGCTGAGTCAGTCGCTTCTGATAGACGCTAAGAAGTTTTTCCACCTCCCGCCGATCAGTATGTTAATGAGTCGTTTGTAATCTATAGTTCCTTCCTCATCCTAGTGATGAATTCCAACTCCCATTTGCACTTTAGAAGTATACGCTGTGCTTCTCTTTACGAATAAGAAAAGGGGACATTATGTTCTTTATTGCGTTGAAAACTTTTGGCGTTAGCCTTTGTTGTAAAATTTGTGATCAAAAGAAGGCCGAGGCATCGGTGAATAAAGACCAAGAAAATGGCATCTCTTTTATTCTATGTAAGAAATGTTTTTTTTTCCTTTTTGGGTTCATTTTTTGACCTTTATTCTTAGTTTCCACGTTTAAGCACAAAGACATTTTTTTTTGTTGCTTTCACTTTCCAAATCGTTTAGTAGATTGGCTTTTCTTCTAATAAGCATCTTCTGCAAGGACTAGGCAATATGCGCAGTTGGCAAAGTTGAAAAGATCGATTAAGAGAGATTTGAACTAACGCCTATTCTTCATAAGGGTGCAAAAGAAAAAAAATGACAAGCTTATTTTATTACAATGTCGAACTACAAAATAGGTTGGTTCGCCTCTGATTTTAATTGACCTGCTATCAAAATGTTTGATTCAAAAAAGAGCAGATTTTAAAGAGTTGACGAAGTTTTCGAGCTCTTTCAACCCTTCCTCTGGAGATTTTGCTTCGCCGAGCAGCTTCACTATGGCACTGCCGATGATCACACCATTGGCCCCCCATCCAGCTACCTGTGACAGCCACCAAAACGAAGTAAAAAACAATGTGCGTTTAGGCATAAGAAACCATATGGGCATTTGGATTATCGCTGACCTGTTTCACATGCTCAGGCTTTGATATGCCGAAACCGACGGCTACAGGCTTAGTTGTTGCCTGCCATTTAAAACATGATGATGATTACCATAATATTTGAATCCTTTACGTTACATCACACGAGAATAATTACAAAACTGTTTGGAATTGAAGCTGATAAGACAAACCTCTTTAATTTCCTTTAGAAGGTCTTCTACTTGTCCACTCACAGAGTCACGGGTACCAGTAACCCCAACTGAACTCACCTACAATTCAAAACAACAAACAAAACTCTCAAAAGGCTCAACCATATATATATATATATATACTTTTTATTTTTATTTTTTTTTTATTTTCAATGTAATATATTCACAAGCAACACAAACTTACCAGGTACACAAATCCTTGTGCAGCGTCCACGATGGCTTTCATTCTCTTGGTCGGAGTAGTAGGTGTCGTAAGCAATACCTTCAAACCATAAAAACACAAGAAGATTAGATATAGTGGAATCAAAATTCCGCAAAGGGAAGATATACTTTTCAACACTGTCTAAATCCAAAAATAAATGGGAGAAATAAAAACGCCAAGAAGAGATGAACCAGTTCAATGCTCTTTTTTGCAGCTTCCTTTCTCAAAATTTCAGTTTCTTCCAAAGGAACATCTGGGACCACAAGCCCTATAAAGAAACGTGACATCATGCAATGCAATAAGATCTCTAGTAATATTAGAGTGAAAAGATGAAAAGGTGGGTAACTTAGAACCTGAGATTGTATGTATTTAAAAAAAGTGCATCAGAAAGCGACGGGGGTGGAGGGGAAAAAAATCCCAAGCTCTACACTTACGTGAATATTTTCTTAACTTTTGAGAATTTAGACGATAGTCATTCAACGCTGATCGTGAGTTTAACATCCCAAAATCCCACATCAACCCCATTTTATCAGTTATGTTTGCAACATATTATCAGATTGTAAAGCCACCCCCTCAAAGAAGCTGATCATTACATTTACATCATAAAAGGATGAGACATAGGCAGACATCTAGCGTTTGTGTCATTGTTATGTCCAACATTATCTGTACAAAATCTATCAAAACATTCAGGTAAAGTAATAGATACGTTACCATGTACGCCAACATCTTTTATGATAGACATGAACTTTTCAGTACCACGCTTCAGAATAGGGTTGTAGTATGAGAATAAAGCAATTGGACAAGATAACTGCGGAACCACCTGTTCAATGAACAAAAGCAACATGGGCAATATGTAATATGCTTTCGTTGAATAGAATCATGAAGATACCAATTATCATGTACGAGTGTCCAGATTTTGTTGAATATAACAGATAGGTATATTTCTCAAAAACTATTCTGTATTTGCAGTACATAGCACAGTATCATAGACGCAGCATGAAATGAGCATACCTCCTTCAACATTGACAAAATTCCATCAAAATTGGTCCCTCTCACCAAGGAACGTGTTGCTGCAGCCTAAACGAAATGAGATATAAGTAAGAAAACTGAAGGAAAATGAATATCCTATATGAAAGAAAACCTACAAAAACAAAATTTTATTCAACTTGTTTCACTCGTTTCACGGTCAAACCTGTATAACTGGACCATCTGCCAACGGATCAGAGTAGGGGACGCCTAATTCAATTATATCCGAACCACAAGAATCAAGCACCTTCAATGCTTGAGCTGTGGTGGAAAGATCAGGATCGCCAGCGGTAATATACGGGATAAATGCCACCTTCAGATACAGAGTACTCGTCAAAACAAAATTATCTGATAAAAAGAAAACCATTTTTATGGTTGTCTAAAATCAGCTATAATAAGACCAAGATCTCAATTCTCAACTCATTAAAACTAGACACAAACAATATTAACAATTTCGAAAAAACGTTGCTCTAATAATGAAACTTAGGGGGTTTAAACCCAAATGAGATCTGTCAACTTTTATTTTATAGCACAATTGGTTGATTTTCAAAACAACACGAGTAATATGGTTACGGCAATTGATCAGACATTTTATATCTCTCAACATTCATGCTTGATTGAGGAATTTCATCGAACACTTGGAGCGCAAATTCAACCAAAAAAACCACACACAACATCTACAAAATCAACAAAAACAACACCAAACAAGAATGGCAATTTGACTGAAGACGATAACAAATGAACAATGCACAAAGCAAATATCGGAGTTAGAAGATGAACACGATATGAATTTAATACCTTGCCCTGTTCCTTCAACCTCCTGAAGGTTTCGGAGAGTCCGACGGTGGGGACGGTGGTGAGAGCCGCCATTGGAGAGAACCTCTTGAGTGAAGAAAAGGAAGTTTGAAGCTGAGGAGGCGTACGAGGAAGGAAAACGCGGTTCTCGGGTCTGTTCAAGTAGAGGAAGCCACTGGATTTCAGAGCGACGGCCATTAAGAGAGTCGAAATTCCGACGAAATCTTTTTGACTGCTGTTCTCGCTTGTTTCGCTAGGAAAAGGACAGACGCAGAGGGTTTCTCAGGGGAGAGGGAGATTCTGTAGTACTACGGTAAAGCTTTACGGTTAATCTGAGCCGCCAGTTCGGATGACCCTTTTGTGCGCAAGTCAGTGTGTTGAAGATGACAATAAAGCATATATTTGGTCCAACCTTGTCTCCAAAATTAGAATCAAATTAGCATTAAATATGTGTAAATTTCTTACCAATTATAATAAAAAGTAAAAAATTATTATAGTATAAAATTTTTATATATTATAATTTTTAAATCAAATTTAAGAAACTAATCTATAAATTTATTTAAGTTTTAGCTTACTAGTCAGTTAGAACAAAATATACACGTGATGGTGGCAAAAAAATAAAGCAAAACGAAACAATTTATTTACGGCCCATTGAGATGGATGCAATGCTAACGGAAAATAAAAAGGTGGAAAACATCATTTATGTTCTTAACATCTGATTGTGAAGGTCTAGGAGACAAACTAATATGTTAAGGTTAGGTTTGGGATCTAAAGGTTTTGAGATACATTTGTGACATTAATCTTAAAAAATGATATTAAATATACAAATATTGATATACATCCCAACAAGATATTGTCTTGTCACGATAAAAAAGAATTTTTAAGTATACAAAATTTAATTATTACTTGATTGACATGTAAGTTGTTATTTTTCTATTTTATTTCTTCTTTCATGTGGAGCTTTCGAAAATCATTAAGAAGGAAGAATGCTTCGGATTAGAAAATAGAAAAATAGAAAAATTGAGTCAATCAAAAATCCAAAGGAGGTTTTGATATGCTTAAAAATTTGTTATGTCAAACAATAGTCTAAAAATTCACTGATGACAATGAATTAAAATTGAAATTTGTGTTCTTAGCTACTCGTTAGTAGATTAGTTCTATTCCATAACCAAATAAATTGGGGACACTAGCAATAATTATTCCCCCACAAATAAATTAATAAATATTAATGAGTCCATAGAAGGGAAAAAAAAGGCTGCAATAATTAAATAAAAAATGATAAGTGCTTATATATAAAACTCACCTGATATGGAGTACCAATCTAAAAATTATATGGATGGATCTAGAGGGAGGTATAATGTTAAGGATCATCAGATAAGTACTAATCTTTATATGTAAATAAAATCATGAATTTAAGAAAGACAGCTAATTCATCACAACATTTCTTACAAGATATTAGATTAATGTCATGGATCCTTATCATTATTCATAGAAAATCGGATTCATTTATCATATCTTTTTGGTAAGGATCAAAGTGGATATCATAATCCCTCGGAAAAAAAATGGAAAAGTATTAATTAGGTGTATAAGTTTTGAAAGATCCTTTCTTTATAATTGAGTGACTCTATGTCTAAAATACCCAAAAATGATTGTGTGATAATTATCTTGATATCATAATTATTTTACTTCTAACCCTTTTAGACAAGCGAGTAAACACGTTGGCCACACCAAACTCAACACTATTTTGCATTTAAAATTTACACTTCTTTTTTTGAATGGGGCATTTAAGATTTATACTTGGAAATCCACCTAATATCCAATAAGATAAGCCAAACTATCAACAATGTTGGAAGGTTTTTATAATATTTAATCCGGTAAAAGATAAAGTTATATTTTGAAAACAGAAAAAGGATTAACGTTATTACATGTAACAAGTTACACATTACTTTAAATTATTTTTAAATATTGTGCTAACGAATATGCTAATTGAATTGGTAAAGAAAGTTTAGCATTTATCCATTTAACTTTTGAAGGAGGTGTAAAAAATTGTAAGAAGGGCATGGATTGAACAAATTTTCCACTAAAAATAACAGTTTAACTTTGTCCTTTTTTATTTAGCATTATGTTTGTTTTTAATTTTTAATTTTATATTTTAGATCTTAGATTAAGTTTAAAATACAAGTCTTTTTTCTGGAATAGTTGAAACAATGGCACTTAGGAACTAAAATTTAGAGTGTAATTGAATAGATCAGCAAGTTAAAAAAAATAGAGCAAAAGTTTGAAATAGAACTTAAGACGACTCTAGCTTGATTTATAGGGTGTTTAACAAATGAATTTGAATTCAAAAAAATAAGTTCAAATACTGTAACATATTTTTATTTACACTATAACAAGTAGTATTGAAAGTTTTACCTTGCATATAGTTGTGATTCATTTGTCAAAAACACAGTTATAATGAATTCTCTTGTTAATTACTAAAGGTACTTGCACTACACGATGGTCAAGGTTTGGTGGAAGGGAACTCCTCGTTAATTTTACGGAGTTTAATTTGCTTTATATAATATTCAAATAAAAAAAATAAAGCTAGTAGGCATCACTTTTTCAAAATTAATGTAAGTAAACGATAGATTTTAAAAATATTTATAGTAAATAACAAATCTATGATTAAATAATTTATTTATCTTTTTATTTATAGTGTAAATAATTATTACTTACATGGTAAAAATATTAAAAGTGTGAATAATTTAGTTTCCTGCTTATTTTTTGTTACATAATTCTTATTTGCAAAAATAAATAAAATGCTTACAACATAAATCTACTATTTGTTTTAAATATTTTCAAAACCTACTTTTTTTTTTAAGTTTTAAAAATCTACTATTTCTCTCGTTTGCCTATTAAAACACACACACACACACACATTTGCCTTATGGTTCTGGTATAGTCCCGGGCCTTATTATTTACTAGGGCTCTTTATAAAAATGCCATAAATTTTAAGCTTTTGTTGATTTACGCCATAAAAAAATATTTACAGAGAATGTTACAACCATATTATCACTTATTTTAGAAATAACCAAATATACTTTAACATATTGACTACTATCCAAAAAGAGAAAGAGAAAGATAAAAAAATAAAGAAAGAAAATAAAGAAAGAATAAAACTAAGTTTAATTAAGGGTATTTGGACTAGTACATAAAATATTACTTATGTCATTGTGATATATTTTCAAATAGTTTGTGAATATGTGTCATAAATCAATCCAATTGTAGAACGAGCCACATATAACATAAATATCTTTATTTACTTATTGTCAATTATTCGGCTCAATCATTTCGAGTCTTTGACAACGTGTACGTTAGGCTGAACTTTATATTTTTAAATTTTTTAAGTTAATACTATGTTTTGAAGATATTTATAATAAATAACAATAAAAAGAAAATTTTTTAGTAATTTTTGTTACTTATTTATCTATTTTTAAAAACATATTATTTACTTCCATGAGCTTTCAACAGGCGACGCTTACTACAATTTTCTCAATTTTATGACGTGATTACTTGCCTAGAATAAGCTAAGATCTTTTTGCATACGTAACATATATAGAAATATGAATCCTTTAAGACTGTGTTCGTGGGACTGGGATACGATGGAGAGGAAGAAGAGTACCTTACTTATCTTTCATTGTGTTGTGTTTAGTATTGATTTACTCTTTTGACAAATAATATTTTTTATATAAAAAACTCTTTTAGCCAAAATAAAAAAAGGAAAAAAAATTTCCCACGTTAATAAAAAGTTTGAGATACTATTCAGCTCAACTGCTAATGGCGGCGGACATTCATACGCGTCCAATCAGAAAATAATAAATAAATGATAACAATAGCAACGAACACTGAACAGAGTCCGCGGCAGATCCTTCTATTTTTATTTTATTTTTGTTTGTGTATATTTATTTTTAAAATGTGTTTAAAAAGTAACTAGAGCTATATACTTAAAACGAAAATGTTATAACATATAAAAATTATATATTGTTAAACTGTTTAAGAAAATAATTAAAATATTAATTATAATTATAAATAGTGTAAAATTTTTATATATTATAATAAAAATAAAAAAATATTATAATTTTTAAACAAAAATTATAATTTTTAACTTTTTTTTAACATTTTATAAATATTCGAAATTAATAAGTTTTAAAAGGTGTTTGAAAAAGTGGTGGGAATCATTAGTTAGAATCACTTTTATTATAGCATATAAAAACTTTATATTATAATAAATTTTTTAATTATTATTATAACATATAAAAATTTTATACTATTTATAACTCAATTTACTACGAAAACCTACTTAGCCAAACACCGTGTTGATGACAAACAAAGTCACGGTCCCACGGTTAAAATGCTGACGTTATGAAAGGGGAAATGGCATTGACATGTAATTCTTCCAAAAACAAGCCCTTTTTTCGGAGGAGAAACATTTTTAAGGAGGATAAAGTCACCCATCCTTTTTCGTCTTCCTTTGTCTGTTCGCTCTCAGTACCTTGCGAGTAAAAGAGAGAGAAAAAAAGGAAAAGAAACTTTTGCAAAGAAGAAGGAAAAAAAATCAACTCGGATTTCTCTCTCTTCCTTCTCTCTTGCATGAAGGAGTAGATGCTCTTTGAAACCCTCGGAACTCCTCAACCAAACCCGGATTCTCCTTCTTCTCCATTTTCATGGCGAACAACCCTTCCGAGACTCCGGCCGACGATTTCCTCGAGCAGATTCTCGGTTTCCCCTCCTTCGCCTCTGCCGACAGCAACTTATCGGGAGGCGACGGAGGCGGATTGGCCGGAGCGCCGCCAGGTGCAATGATGCTGCAGCTCAGCTCCGGCGATGGCTCGGGACACATGCCCGCCGTGGCCGGCGGCGGCGGGTTTCCTGGATCGGTGTTTCCGCTAGGGTTGAGCTTGGAGCAGGGGAAAGCTGGGTTTTTGAAGCCCGAGGAGGCGTCCGGAAGCGGGAAGCGGTTTCGAGACGACGTCGTTGACGGTAGAGCTTCGTCTGTGAGGAATGTAAGGCTAAAGTGGTTTTGTTTTTCCTGTTTTCGTTTGAATTGCCTTGCTTGAAGTGATTTAATTTGGGAATAAATGAAAACTTTGTTTTTTTTTTTCTTTCTCTAATTGTGTTTGTGTTCCATTTCTTGCTTTTGAATCATGGATGTTGTTTTGAAACTGAGCAAAGAGGTTTCTTTTCTTTTCTTTTTTTTTTTCCTTCGGTTGAATTTGATTGATAGTGATAACAGAGAGAAGAAATAAGAGAAGTGATTCGAAGCTCGTAAGAAGATTGGTTTTTGTGTAGAGAGATTATTAGGTTGACAATAGAATTTTAATTGTGAGGAAGAGCAAAAACAAGGCATTTTTTTGAGAGGAAAGGGGATAATGGGGTGAGCTTGAGAGCAAAAGGAGGCATGTAAAGAGTCATGGGCTTGCAAGTTATTCTTGAATGTGCTTCGCGGCTAAGTTTTAATGCTTTGTCTGTTGCTTCTTCTCTTTACATATGAGTTTAATATCTATATGTGAAATAATGAAATATGATTAACGGTTTAAAACTGTATATTTACACCTTTTACCCAGGTGATGCTTTTTTCTTTGGCTAGTATGAATTACGGTCTTCATGAATGTGAATCTACTAAATTAGTTACCCTTTTTTTTTTTTTTGGGTTGGGATGGGGGAAGGATGTAGTATTTCAGAAGTAGACTGTGTTTAGTGGAAGTTGTTCTTGGTGATGAACCTTCTGTGTTTATGTAGGTGTATCATGGACAACCAATTCCTGCTACTGTTGCCCCGCATCCGCCAGGAATGCGACCAAGGGTTCGGGCCAGACGAGGACAGGCCACAGATCCTCACAGCATCGCTGAGCGGGTAAGCTTGATACAAGATAGCAAACCATTGAGATTATATGGAAATAGTATCCAGGCCGTAATTTGATATTGTTGACTTTTACTTTTTTATTTTTTTATTTTTTTATTTTTTATTATGCTCATCCTTTTCTTTTCCCTTAAGCTTATAATGGAATCATTCTTGGTTTTCACTTTCTGGTGCAGTTGCGCCGAGAAAGAATAGCGGAACGAATCAGAGCATTGCAGGATCTTGTTCCTAGTGTCAACAAGGCAAATAACTCTCCTTTCTATGTTTTTTTTATCCTTTTTGTTAGTCTCAGAATGGATTTGTTTTTGCATTGAGTCTTGAGGAACGTGCATTTCTTTATTAACTTGAACTTCTACGCAACCTTGTGGTCCTCAAATTGGGAGAGTAGGTTCTTGCAGACATTCAATCTGGGAGAAAATCAAAATTTTTGAGGCTCGGATGAGAATCTATTTGTGTTTGTTTGTGTATCCTTTTTGGGTTTTTCTTTTACTTATGTTATAAGTCAATGAGCTGTTTACTTAGGCACTCCATTACTTCCAAAAATATTCTATACCTCAAAATGGTCTCTTGTGGGACTCAATTGGACTTTGTTCCCTGTAATTTTGAGACTATGAACCTATTTTCAACCATCATTTTCAGAATATACCTATTTGCAGCTTCATAAGCTTTCCGCCAAACTGGACAACTAATAAGGAATGGTCCATCCGCATGTCTGGTGCTACTATCTGACTTTCATAGTGGCAATTGACTTGTTACAAACAGTGGGTATTATGAGGTTGACCTGATAGCATGCCTCATCTGACTTTGTGGTGAACCATTCTTTCTTAGCCAATTAGGTTAATTACATACTTGGAACCTTTTGCGATTTGTCAGTGGTGGGGACATGAGAAGATTTTTCTCAGTGATAACTTAACTCTTCTAGGCTCATGGTACACGTTATCAATCCTGGTTTGATATTCTTTAGCGACATCTAGTAGCATGGGATTTTCAACACTTGTTTATGTGATATATCATTAATGGAATGTGGTTGAAATGCTGGCGATTTGTAGAAGCTGTTAGGCAGTGATGGTCTGGAAATATCAACTGCGGTGGTCTTTTTTATTCAGTAAATATTTCCATCTTCATAGGTTAAAATTTAACAACCTTCTTGTTTGTTCAGACGGATAGAGCGGCCATGCTTGATGAAATTGTGGATTATGTGAAGTTCCTAAGGCTTCAAGTAAAGGTAAACATTTTTTTTCCTCTTATTATATGCATGTTATGTAGCTATGCTCATAGATACTCTGAAGCCTTTGTTATATGGGAATTTTTCCGCTGGTCAAGAAGGTTGATCCTTTATTCATAACGTTACTACCTAGAACAACTAAGCTACAAATGTCAGAATAGGAATAGCCTGTGTCCCTGTCGATAACCCTTTAAAATTGTATTTATTCACTGCCTCATTTTTGTGGTTTACCCGTCTAATCAATGCTATCTGTTCCTAAACTCGTGTTTATCTTCAGTCTTCACTAGAAACAGGGTAAACCAGATGAGGCAGATAATGTTGATGACCCTTGCTTAATTTTGTCTCACCAGATGGGGCAGATAATGTTCGTTACCTCGCTTAATTTTGCTTCAGTTCAGTTATGCTTGTCAACACCTTAGTGGCTTTTCTTTTCTTTTTTTTTTCTTCCCTATATTTTTTATGGTAATCTATCTCGAGGGTTTGGTTAAACAAATGGGAAATGGCTGTTCTGATTTGTGAGGAGGTAGGACAGGATAGAGATGGGGCTTAAAGTCAATTCTGATAATCATATCGGCATGAGAAAGGTGCTTTGTTCCTTTTTGAATATTTTACTCATCTGCTTTACAGGTTTTAAGCATGAGTAGATTGGGCGGAGCTGGTGCGGTTGCACCACTTGTAACAGACATTCCAATATCATCTGTTGAGGTATTAAATATGAAGATTATGTAATTTTTTATTTGTTTATCTCATTCCTTAGTCGTTCCAAAAACTAACAGCTGATGCTGCTTCTTTTCACTTCAGGAAGAGGGTGGTGAAGGTGGGAGAAATCAACCGGCATGGGAGAAGTGGTCTAACGATGGCACGGAACGACAGGTTGCTAAGCTTATGGAAGAAAATGTTGGGGCTGCAATGCAGTTCCTTCAATCAAAGGCTCTTTGCATCATGCCCATTTCACTGGCTTCGGCAATCTACCATTCCCAACCACCGGACACCTCCAGTGTTGTCAAGCCTGAAACAAACCCCCCTTCATAGACCTCTTTATTGGGGTGAGCATTGCTATTGGTTGCAAAGGAAAAAGAAAAAAAAAAAAAGGCTAAATGCTCCGGGTCCAATGTGTTGTTTGTCCTGATCTAACCCCCATATATAGTTGCTTCAAAATGCAATCAGTGTCAGATGCCATAGTAGTTGCTTTTTCCTTTCTTTCGACTTCTTTTTTCAAAACAGGTTCGATGTCAATGCCCTAAAAAATGCAAGCAGGCCCTCCATGCTTTGCCAAGTCTGAGTAAAAGGAGGAGAATTGTCAAAGCTCACTTGATATGCTGTTGTTTTTTGTGTCAATGGGTGGGGTGAGTGGGAAATGATGGAAGCACTTTCTTAGTGGGGCTCTCGTTTTTTTAGTATAGTGGGCTGTGGGACCTGTTAAAAGGCATAGAGGAGTACATAATATATATATATATATATATATGTATGTATTTATCATAATGATGTATTTTAGAAGAATGTAATGCAAGGTGACATAGTTAATGGTTGCTAGTTTGATATGTTTGGGTGTCTCAAGTTCAGCAGAAAAATGCTAGTGCTACTTTTGGGTTAAAGGGGTCCATTGGCTGTGTTTCCAAAAGTAATTCAGGCTTGTTTTATCTCTCCTCGTGAATCATATTAATGGAGGTTAATCATTGGAGAGATAAGAGTCCATGTTGTGTGGTTCTGGCAGTCTAGTTTGGCCCAAAAAAGTGGGTGTGAAATGTTGAATTTTTATTCTTGCTTCACATTGCAAGAGGTCAGGGGACTAGTTGCAGATGATGGCGAACGGGGGTTCAACGGGGTTCTTAATTGCTAAGCATTTTACTAAATCATTCAAACAAAAAGGGACTATGGGTGTACCTTGTTACGCAACAATTACTTCTAATGGTAACACAATTTTCTTCTCCCCTAAACTAAAGAATAATCAATTTCTAGGTGTTTGGCTTTCAGTTGGTTTTAATCAACAAATAGTCTAAAGTTTTCAAGTTATAATAAAAATAAAAAGTTGTTATGGTTTAAAGTTCTTATATGGTATAGTGTTTTGAACCAAATATAGTTAAAATAATTGGTTTTAACTATATTTTTTAAACATCTTATTTAACACCTTGATGTGAAACGTATCAATGTACACGCCGTGTACGCCTTGTTAATGAACATATACAATGTGATCCAGGATAGGAAAGAATAAAAAGGAATTTGAAACGTCAAGCTAATGGTTTCTCGACACTTTTTTTTTTTTCTTTTCTTTTTGGGCGTGGATCATGATTGCCACTGGGAAAAAATTTTCAGATTTTTAAGTCACCTGAGAAAATATCCTAAAAATATCAGAAAATAATCTATTAATTTTAATGTATTATTCTCTCTCACCCCCCTTCCCTCCCTCCGTGCGTTGGGCTGTTGGCCGTGAGGAGTAGATCCCCTCCTCTCAGTGCAGGGAGATCGACGATCACCGGCTTTTTTCCCATGATTTTTGTGCTTTTGGGTTTTTTGTGGCACTTTTGTGTGTGTACGTCTGTGTTTATAATTATTTCAATGAAAAAAATTGGTTGTAGGACAATTGGTCACTATCAATAGTGTTATCTTGCAAAGTAGAAGTCTTAATGCTATCAAGAACGAAAAATATGCGAATAAAAAATAAATAAGAACATAAAATTTATACTGGTTCACCTTTGAGGTAAAAGTCATGTACACCTTTAACCGCTACAAAATAATTTACTATGATGATAAAGAAATTACAAAACAAAAATTGCACTCTCTCTCAAGAGTTTTTTTAGCCTCTCTTTCCCTCTACTTTTCTAAGTTTCACTCTACCAACAAAAGAGCACAACCTATCTATGTATAAATTTACAAAAAATGTGCAACAAACCACACCAAAAAAAAAAAAGAAAAACACACACACACATAAAAAAAAAAATGCGGACCATTGCTCCTTGACACGCGCGGCCACGCAAACTCACTTTCTCTCTGTCAATTTGCTGCGCCTCACGCACGGCTGAGAAGCTTCAAGGTCACGGCTGCACATTGTTTCTGTCGCTCCGCACAGTCGCACGAATATTCCACCGTGGAGGCGTGCACTTGGGGTCGAAAAAACATAAAATCCTCTGTGTGAGATGATATTCTAAAAAGCATTGAATTTCACTTTGCACTTCTTAACACAACTAACGACTATAAAGTATAACACCAAAATAATCTCCAATATAAAATGCTAATGTGATATTTACCACTAAAAAAATATAAAAATAACATATTCAATGTGTTATTTTATTTTGTGCTCTAACGTATAGTGCTATTTATAATGTCATATTTATCTTTTGTTATAATTAAAGATTGAGACTTATAAAAGTAAACTTTTAATATTAAACTAATTAAAAAGTCAAAATATTGTAATTATTAAAGTAGAAGAGCCGATTTATCAATCATTAAGAATCAAGTGACAAATTAATTATATGCTAAACTTTATGATAAATTTGCCATAAACTTTAGCATCGAAAAAATTTAGCATTAAATGCATTGCATTGGAGAGTTTTTTTTTTTTTTTTTGCACTCATGTACCAAAATTGCTATTGGTGTATTAATTTAACATTGCTTTGGAGATGCTCTAAGATATCATTGACCTCTAGCAATGACTAAAAGTTATTACAATAGGATATTGATTGTTGAGCTCGTTTGGTAGTATTTTTAAAATAACTTTGTATTGAAAAATGTACATTTTTAAAGAATTATGTTGAGAATGTTTTTTTAAATTTTTACTTTAGAAGTTGTACCAAACAATACCAAAATCCGGTGGAATGAAATTCTTACTACTTTATTTCTCGTGACATAAATCGATTGTGGGCATGAATTTGAGTTATTTTGTAGAGTTCCCAATAAAATATGGGGCTTTTCACACATGTAGCAAAATCTTAATAGTAAATTGAAATACAACGATTTTTTCAAAATATTGTAAGAATAGAAAATTGAACAGAAAATTCATATTACTATAAATATAACATACAATGTACAATACGACATCATTGTAATAATTACAACGTAACTTTTTTATTTTATTATATTTAGAAAAAATTGCTATATTTCAATTCCATCGAAAAGTTTTGCTGGAATTTTCTCTATCAAACCGGGCAGTTTGAGAAGTATCACTTATGTGAAATTATTTTCCAATTTTACTACTTCTATAAAAAAGTTTAAAATATACTATTTACAATTAGTATAAAGATACAAACGTTCTCAAGTATTTTAAGTTAAGGTTATGTAAATATGTATTATTTTCTGATACTTTGGCTTTTTTAGCTAAGAGATATGATATAAATTAAAGCGAGAAAAAAATGGCTGGTAGAACATAATAGTGGTAGTAAAAAAGTCGTGTAAGACAAAATTACATGTTATGTACAATCTAAAAGTTGTATTTATTCATGCCACACTTAAAAAGGTTATTTTACATTATCATTTATATTACATATTAATTTATGTTATAAATAAATAAACAAATATATGTGAATTTATAAAATGTAAATATTAAACTATGACATCTATGAAAATTCCCCTCATATACTTCATTTAAATTATAGGGTTAACGAGACAATTGGTCCAATTATATTTATTATAACTTTAATTTATAAAAATTCTATAAATGTCTCGTAATGATATCATTAAAATTATTTATATGTAATTATATAGTACAATATGTAATATTATTAAGATAATTACTATATCATTAAATATATTTTTAAGATATTTTAAATATTATGTTAGATTTTAATTTCATAACAATAATTTACGCATTTATTATAATTTTTTCTAAATTATACTATTCAAATGGACCTCTCTGTGGTTTCATGGGCCTAAAGTGCAGGTTTAGAACCCAATTGCATTAGACAGATCCAAGGCCCGTTAACCTCCCCTCTTCTCCGAGTTTGAGATAAAACGCACTGCAGATTTCGACGGCACATTTGGCGCCTAGCTTCGTAGGTTAAAAAGCGATAACAATGGCGATAGAGAGACGCATAGCAACAGCTTCTTCAGCAAGGAACTTGCTTTTCCTGAACCCCAAAATATCTTCACCGTCCCTGGCCTCGAACGTGAGCAGATTGGACTTCGCACGGCGTCGTTTCAAGTGCTCTGTGGAGTACAGCAGAGACTATTATAGCAACAACCACCAAACGGCGGCGGCGTACCCTAAACCGGCGGAGATTCAGTGGAAGAAGGAGCTCTGCAATACGGTGCACCTGATCGGCGTCGTCGGCGTCCCCGTCGAAATCAAGCACTTGCCCTCCGGCAAGGTCCTCGCTTGGACACGCCTCGCCGTCAAGAAGTCTTCCACCGACACTTCCTGGTAATTCAACCACATCTCGATAATTGTATTTTTATTGATTGAATAATAAAGTGAGGGTTTTTTTTTTTTTTTGACATTGATGTTCTAGGTAGGAATGGAGATTTTGATAGGAATTTCTTGAATTTGGTGATTTGGATTGTCGCAATTTAGGCTGCAATGATTTGTGATTGTTCTGGTGCAGTTGGTTTTCACAAGTTAGACTTTTTTAGACTGAGAAATTCAGCGTTTAGATATGAAAGGGTGTAGGGTTTTAGGAGTAGGAGATAAAAAAGAAGGAAGGAGACAAATAATTTAATGATACTTGCTACGAAGGAGC
Source organism: Artocarpus hirsutus (assembly GCA_946598075.1). Lineage (NCBI taxonomy): Eukaryota > Viridiplantae > Streptophyta > Magnoliopsida > Rosales > Moraceae > Artocarpus > Artocarpus hirsutus. Next base: position 12,781 of record CAMOHE010048768.1, on the reverse strand, counting down.
AAATGGAAAATGACAGAAAGAAAGGAATAAATGGGTTGAGAAGAGTGCAACACACCAGACCATTTTGTAATTTTTGCCTCCTTTATCCCTGAAGTGCAATCTAACTAGCTCTTCAAATTTGAGGTCTTGAAAGACTGCAGTCAACAAATTAAAAAATGGTCTTACCGATAATAATATTACTTATGTGTTCTATTGAAACCCGAATATAATTTTGCAATGTCTCAACAATGCTTTTGTCAGAGGATTCACAGATATATTTAATGGAATTTCATACTCTGTTTCATGAGTATTCTTTGCCTTTTGGTTTGCTTAGCATGCTCACATTGTTTTCATCGTTTCAATTGATCTTGTTAAGATGTTATTTTTGTGAATGTGTGAGGCGGGGATTTCAAGCACTTCTCAACTTGAAAAAAATCGATATTTTCCAGGATCAGTCTGACATTTTGGGATGAACTAGCACACGTTGCTTTTCAACATGTACAAAAGGGCCAACAAATATATGTTAGTGGACGTCTGATTTCAGACATAGTTGAAAGTGACGATGGCAAACAACAGACATACTACAAGGTTTTACCATATAATGCATTGTGAAATTTCATCGTGTACCTCTACTAGCTTGTTCAAATAGATGATGGGACTTTATTCATCTTCTGGTAGGTGGTTGTTCAGCAACTGAACTTTATCGAGAAGAGCTTCTCATCAGCAACCATGTATGATCGTGGTTCTGATTCCATGTTGGCAGGCAAGTCATACTTTTTAAGCGATGTCTCAACAACAGCTCAGGTGCTTAAAGCCTCATGCTATATTTTTTTAAAAATTTTCTTGCAGGTAGAAAGCTTGGTGCAAATAGTGATGAAACAGTGGAACAATTATGGCAAGCCTTCTTTGCTAATCCTGTGGACTGGTGGGATAACAGGAAAATCAAGGTATGATAATGGAGCTGGACTGCGCCTTTTTCTCAGTTACCTAAAACTAATAACAATGGGAAGTGAAATCAAAATATATTGACTTCTTGAGCCGAGATTAAAAAAAAAAAAAAAGAGGAGATCATTTTTTCGGCAACTCTGTTTATAATTTGTTATTTATTGTCACAGATTTTATTGAAATGAACTGTTAGCTATATTTAACAGTCCATTTTTAACAAAACTCAAACTAACTGGGACAAAAGGCTACATTGCTAAAGTTCTTGAAGCCTATGTGAAACTGTAGTCTTGATTTTTATTGTCGTTTCTAAAAAGTTCATTTGAACTGCAAAAACATGGCATGTTTTCTTTCTCTTTGCTTCAACCCTTTTTTTGGGACTCCCAGAGGAACCCGAAATATCCAGACTTCAAACACAAAGACACTGGAGAAGCCTTGTGGATCGAAGGCAGATACAACCCGCCATGGGTGAAGGCCCAACTTGCGATTCTAGATACAAGAATGGAGTCCCTTAATGGTCATCAGGATAGCAGGATGGACGCACATTTAATGGTTGGAGACAATTTTTCACCTTTCTAACTGGTTATGATAAAGCGAAGTCTGTTTCTATGCTAGTTGGTTATTCTTCTGTTTCTATGCTAGTTGATTATTCTTTGTATAGGGCATAGATATAACTTTTGATAGAGATATCTGAATCGCTTATTTATTTCTGGGTTTGTATTATGTATTTTTATTGTGGGTTTTTATGTATTATATATTTCGACCTTTTCCTTGGTGTGAAGGCATCGTAACGATTATCTGATATTATATAGATCATGACATTATATTAAAGTGGTTTGAGCGGGTTGCTAGTGTTGGTTGAAATTGAGCTATTCGACAACTTTGTCTGCTGAAGATTTTGAAGATCTTGTTTCCATTATTAATGGGTTATCTAAGATTCTGTATTTCCGTAGATGATTGATAGAAGAATATTACCTTGTCTAGTAGAGTTTCTCCAAAATATTTAATTAAGTTCCAGTCAGGTTACAACTTGCAATATTTTCTGGATTTCTGTAGATGATCGATATAAGAATACAACTTCGGTAGAGTTTCACCAAAAAGATGTTGGTTAGATTCCGTTGAGGTTACAACTTGCAATATTTTCTGGTTTCAAACAAACTCTCTCTTAATCAGGTGTCAAGGGTGTGTGTAGTTTTTTTTTTTTGAAGTGAGATCTAAAGGGTTTTCTCCAATATATATATATATATGTATATGTATATATATTTTTTTAAAAGGGGTTGCTTTGATGCCTACAAAAACAACAGTTGAGGCTGGATGTAGCAGTTGTGTGACATATATATCTTGTGCGATTATGTGTGTATATGGTTTTGTTGCTTGAGTGCCTAAGCATTTAGGTTTTTTCAGATATATTTCACGAGTAAACAATTCTTTAAAAATCCTATATATATTGCTCGAGTTTCTGTGCTTTTTTCTTTTTTTCTTAAACCCCCTTTAATGTGCGCTTTAGATTTTATTACAAATGACTCAAGCATGTAATCATGCTTTTCTACAGATCACGTCGTCCGACTTACAGTAATTTGCTGTTGAAGAATTTTCAAGCATCTCTTTAAATGAATAATAATACATATTTATTTCATTGTCAATTGAAAAAGGCATATATATTTACACTAAAAAGGAATTTATAGGAAACAAAGTATTAAAGAACATCTGATAGCATTCTCAGAATTGTGTTATATACAATAAATAACAGCAAATTGTATTAGACATTGTAAGATTTATTCAACTTTAAATCATCAGAACAAACGTAGATCTACACAAAATTGTGGCATATTTTGCTTTTGCGTAATCTTACTATATTGAAATTTACATGCATAATGACAATCAATATATATTATATTTCCCCTGTACAATTGCAGCTCAACTCTTTTTTCTTTTTTCTTTTTTTTTTAAAAGCAACATGCGATAATCTTGAGGTCGTGTTTGGATTTTCATGCACAACCCAGTCCTCTAGCGTCGGAGCCTTTCATGATTCTCAGCCTTTTGCATGAGCAAACAAATATGCTGCAACAGCAACAAAGGGTAAAACATTGTCAGCTTCTCATAATTCGGAGATAATCATAATTAAAACAATTAAACCAGATTATCTTCATAGATTAATAATTGTAATTATACAAAAAAAAAAGAGCTTTCTAGAACTTACTCCCAAGGAACATCTCCAACGAGCATCCAATCACCGTCTTTGTCTTCATAAGTCGGAGCATAATCCGATCGATTGTTATATCCTTCCCTCTTCGAGTAATTACCTGATTATAGTCAAAAGCAAAATTAATTATTAGGTTAAATTATATTTACGATAATGCAAAAAGATTAGCTGGCTAAATTAGATTGTGTGCCTAATTAATTACCAATTGTGAGGTTGAACATGTTCTCCAAAGCCTTAAGAAGCTCCGGATATTTTTTGTAGACCCTAAGATCAATCTTCCTCAGATAAGGAGCTCCGTCAACGCTTACTTTTACGTAATTATTACTGTTATTATTATCTGCTCCTCCTGCCACGTCAGATCCCGACGTTTTCTTCACCGTTTGAGTATTGTTTTTCCGGTAAGACCTAATCGGTGGCCACCCTACCACATGAGTCCTGCAATTATCCCAGTTGATTAACGTCAAATTAAGGACTTAAACATAGAATTAAACCGCTTTAATTAAAAGGATTAATTAATTAATTACTTGGTGGGAGGGGCAATATCAGCATTTGCAGCGTCCGATCTGCTGCACTTGCTGTTAGACCGCCCGGAACCCTCAGCATCCTCAGGAAGAGCTCTCTTGTTAGACGTTCTGGAGCCAACAGAAGGCGCTTGCTTCTCACTCGCCGCCGCGGAAGTTCCGGGCAATCCGAGTCTCAGATTGAGGTGATCGTCAATGCCGTGATCGAATTTCATCATTTCCATTTTCTTCTTCAGTTTCTCGAGAAAATTTTGTTCGGAAAACTGAATTTAGCTTGAGGAAGAACCCTTTGTACTTTGATTGTTTGGTGTTTGGTGATGATGATTATGGAGAAATGAGAAATGGCAGAGACTTTTATAGAGATCAATTTATTTTCTTTATTAGTGGTGACCGATCGCACACGCGAGGAAAGATAGCGCCACAGAGCTGTCCCGCACGCGGTTAGCTGAATGACCAAGCAGTGGTGGACAGCAATGCTGAGGTTTGTGGGACCCGCTCCAGCGTCATAGAAGGTCGTATTGATTTGATTATAATTATTAATTTTTTTCTAATTTTTTTAATTTAGATTTAACTCAGTTCGGGAGATACGGTTGCCTGTGACAGTAGAGACACCGTTGCAGGTTGGTGCAGGACGGGAGGGGGACAAGCTACAGCGTGTTTGTTGGGAAGACGGTGGGGCCCAAGATTGGACGGCTGGGATTTGGCGAAGGTAATCAATCATATATGAATGAAAAAAGAAACGGGCGAACAGCCCGTGTGGCTATCGTTGATCGGAGGAGTACGACCATGTGAATTTGTGGGGCCTAGGAGGTGGGACCCGCTATGACTGTCGATTGGCTTGTCGGCAAACGACATGTGGGATGCCCATGTGTCATGCGTGGTCAGCTCTGTCAATCTTCCATAAGCTTGCTTTTGGGTAGTTGACCGTACAATTAACGAAATAATCATAATTATATTACACAAAATATATGTAAATAATAAAACGAGCTTTCTTAGGGAATTAAAATTTTGATAAGCATTGAGCACATGATTTTCTTTTTCCGGCATAGATTAGTCTAGACAAGCGCATGTTACTCTGTGCAGTTTTTGTGTGGTCAAAGATTTGAAAAAGTGTGCTAATAATTAACTCAAGATCGGTTTCTAAAACTGATCAAAAGTAAATTAATTATGACCAAAGTGATGTCCTTTTGGGCATAGGCAATTAAAAGAATTCAAATTATTAGCTTAGTTTTGAAGATGAAAACAAAGTTATACTTTTATTTATGGATTATAAAATTGGAGTTTTTCTTTTCTTTTCTTTTCTTTTTTTTTTTTTTAACACTACTGAAAGTTACATGTATCTACATATTGCGTCTTCATTTGGCAGCCTGTGATCCGGGAGTTAAGAGCATAGTTATTTCGAGAATCCTATGTATTTATTGGGACTTGTCCCGTTTCAATTGATCAGACAACGTCTTTCAAACATTTATTGGAAAAGGGCGAAAAGAACATTCATAAATATATCTTTTCCGGACAATGCAATTGTAAGACGCACTCAAAAATTCTTATTGCTAATAATTTTTTTTTTGACCGTTGGATGAAATCTAATGGTTCAAAATCTAAATTTTATAAAAACCAAAATAAACGCATCAGCACCCTATCCTTTTTTATTTTCCTATCAGATTTTTTTAAATAACAAATAAAATTAAAAGAAAAGGAGAACTCTTGCTCCGGTGTCGAAGATGGCCAAGCCCTAAATCGCCATCGCTGCCTCATAGTTGTCGCCCGTGTCGCCCGCGAACCCCCTATTCCAGATTGTCGTCGCGACTCCCTTCTCAATCAAATCACTGTTACTCATGACCCCCCTACGCAACTAGTGGAGGAGTGGCAAATCGACTCACGGGTGGAGGAGCAGCAGTGGCCGAGGAAAGGTCTTCCTTCGTCTCCCCTCACGGAGACCAACCCTCTCGCAACCTCCGTCGTGCCGTCGTTCTATCGCGTCTCCGGCAACCCATGGCTTGACCTCCGTTGAGATCTAGCTTCCCCGACAATGATACCCACCTACGGAGAGGTCGGCAGCGTTCATGGCTGTCTTTTTTTTTTTTTTAAATTTGGTGTGTTTAAACTTATTGGACTAATGATGAGCTTATTTAATTTTAACCATTAGATGAAAATCGTATGGTCAAAAATTGGGTCTTTATAGTAAGACTTTTTTAGCGGGTTTTGTTATTGATTTACCCCTTATTATAAGGTCGGTAATTTTTGTTTATTGTTGGACGATATTAATGTTTTGTTGTACTATTCGGTGTACCAAATATAAATGCAATAATGTACATATCACACGTTAATGTGGTAAATTGGTAATGCAATGCGGTATATATTCTGTCCCGAGTATGTAAAAGTGTATGTTAATATTGAGTTCTAATCTTGCACGTATTAACCTCTTATGTATGTGATGGATCTTGGCTTGGTTTATGATCATCATGAACTCGCTCATTTTACATGTTAATTTTTTGTTATTTAAAAAAGAGATTGTTGGTATTATCCTGCCTTCCTCCTCTTCGTCGTTCTAAAAGTTTCGAGGCTTATTAATAGAACAAAAAAGATCCGATCTAATTCTACTTTAAAAAAAAACTCAATTTTTACACATGTTATTGTATACATTTAATGCTTCACAACATATGGTTGGTCTGCTAGAGATCTTAAAATGGATCAGCTATAAAGTATTAAACCTTGGGCGTATTTTAATAAAAGAAGAAGAAAATGCATCCTTACCATGCACCAACCCTTTAGTGGTATCATAAAGGTTAATTAGTTTACATCTTTTGGTTTACGTATAATTAAGAGAATTCCAACTGTGTCGTTCTCAACGTTGAATAACTGCTAACTCAACTCACAACAAAGGAAAAAGACAGGTTGATCGTGGATCCAAAAACATATCCACAAGATTAGTACGCAGAACACATCAAGAGAAAACTCATACATAAGTGATATATATAGCAAAAGACAAATATAAACGTACGTACATACATATATATATAGATATATATATGTATGTAATATATATATATATATATATATATATATATAATTTTCAATTGTATTAGGCAGCTTTTTCTTTGTGGGCATTCTATAGGAGAAACCCCAGCTAGCTTATCATAACTCATTAGCGAGGACCACAGACACACGGGTCTACCACCTTTACATGCATGCCTACTTAAAGGATCATGATCGATATGATCTTGATCGGAATTCAGAGCATTAATGATATTGATGATGATCTCCTAGCGTACACGCCTATACTGTACGCCATATGGCACTTTATTTGCAGCTCTGTCATGCGTACCCCACTCCTTTGCATTATATGTACTGATCTCTTCTGGCAGTTTTCTTTATTGAACCCAAGAGACAAAATAGCCTAGGATAGGATGTAAGTTATGATCTGCATCGAAAAAGAGTGTTTCATATTATTCAGATGAAAAAATAATTAGGCCTCAAGTTAAGGTAATTTAGAAGTACAAATAACCACTCAAATGTATTAAAGTTGACATTTATGTTCTTAAATATTTGCATCTAGTCCACGGGTCAATGGTTACATTTTTTTGAAAGAAAAATGATTGATGATGAGATTTGGATGCCTATTAGGGTGAGATTTCGTATTTTCATCTCTCTCGTAGATGCGTCGACTCGAATCATATTCGGCCAACAAAACATGTTAAGCAAGGCCCATGAACCATACCAACACCGTCCTCTAAGCAACCATCAGCAAGAGTCGATGACCAGTCATTATAATGACCAGAGTCGAACCAAAACGACTAGGGGTCATTTAGTGCATGGATTCTATATGGTTTGGTTTAAAATTGTATGGTTTAAATAGTAGATTTTAAACTGTATGGTTTAAATGGTGTTTTTAAATTGACATTTAGAATGTAAAGATTTAAAAATGAGAATAATAGTTTAAAACGAGAACACATGTTTGAAAAGTTATAGTTTATGAGGAAAAATGACAATAAATATGGTTCAAAACTGCCTGAAGTTGAGGGAAAACTTTAGGTGTTTAAATAGGTTTAAAACTGTTTTCATGATTTAAAACCACTTTAGTTATTATTTCACTAAACACCTCCATAGTTTAAAACTTATACACCAAATAACACATAGCTAAATGGAACTTTTAGATGGGATCCTTGGACCTCTTAGGTTGCGAATCTTGGCTCATATCATATTCAAAAGGCATATTAGTTACCTTAAGTCACGGTGCATCCAGAAAGAAAGCCTGACCAAATCAAAAGATTAGGCAACTTTTATTCAAACTAGACCAAAATCTATTCAAAATTAGAAAAGCAAGAGCGACAGGAATTCTCCTTAAAAAAAAGAAGAAGAAGATAATCCTGAATAACAGAATTCATGTTCTCTAGTTCTTTTCTTCATTTTTAAGCATCTTTTGTACTATTTTCTCAATAATACCAAAACCTTTAAGCACTACACTGAACATAACGTTCAGATTAACGATGAGTCAGGATACTTCGTGTCTTCTCATCTCTTTCATTTTCCGCACTTATCTCGTTCATACATTACATTGATTCTAGAAAACCAAATTACACTCCGATCAACTACTAGGCATTGAGCCTCAAAAAAATTCGACTGTAGATTTTACCCACAGCGTCTTCATTTAGCAATCCAAGTTCAAGATATAGATTGAAGTAGAAGTAGAACTAAAGCGTATCACGTCTACTGAGCTTTAACTACTAGACTTGTGATGAACCCTATAGTTGAATTTGTCAGCATTGCTCGATACGATTCTTGGCATATACATAAAATACAACACTTCTTTTATCTTTTGACCTATGTCTATGAGTTTGGCCCATGAAGTGACTTGATAAGGCTCACAACTTTATGCATAATATATTGAATAAAGTCAAGTGGGTAGCCAATCTTTTTTTTTTCCTTTTTTTTTAAAGCAAGATAAGTGCGGGAAGGAAGAGAGATGGAAAGTAAGAATACCACCGTCGTACTAGTGTACATGCTCACACACGTGTGACGTGAGAAATGCTGAAGTTGAGATGTGGGCCTAAAACCACACGTGGTTTAAGTGTTTGGACATGGAAGAAGGCCCATGGTTAGATGTGCTGACTCTGGGCCCCACATTCCGGAACTATTTTCCAATCTTGTTTCCTAACAGGCCGACACGATGATTCTAGCCTTGCAGCCCACATGTCTACCAACTTTCTCATTCTAATAAATACACTACCTTTTTTTCTTCTTTGTTTTGAAAGGAATACACCACTTTTTAAAATTCAACATTCTCGAATAGAGAGGTTTCCTACTTACTCCCTTCTTTCTCTCTCTCTTTGTTTTTTTTTTTTTAAAAAAAACTAAGGATATCAACTTTAATTTCAACTTATATATCAGCTTATAAATTATCATGTTTTAGTTCATAGGTGTTTAAAAGACTGCAACATCAAAAGACCAACCTATCAAAGAATTAATGACAACTTAGGAGTTGAGATAAAAGTTAGGATTAGAGTTGAAATCTCTAATAGGATTCTTGGGACCACTGATTTGAGCCAATTAGTTTAAAACACTATAACATATGTGAACTTTACATTTTGAGTCTAAACCAATGCTCCAAACACCTTATAAAATTACTATTTTTTTTCCTGAATCCCATTATGATAAAACTTTATATCGATAGTGCATGTCTCTAATAGTTAGATTTGGTTAAAATTATATCATTTATTTTATAAAAAATATGCAACACATACAATTTTTAATACAGATTTCACGGCCAAAAACATTGACCCATCAGTAGTTCATTATTTAAAATCCTACCTTAGTATAACCTCTTTTCCCCCTCCCTCTTGGTTTCTTTCTTTGCAAATTTAATTGCCACACGTACGCGCAAAAGATACATATTATTATAACTTCGTTTCTTTTTTTGAACTGAATACGACGCATTTAAAGTCTAGTAAAGAACTTGAGCTTGAACGGTTGAACCACAACCAACCATTGCGTGGCTGTCTTATGTGGGACCAAAGAGGGCCTAAGGAAATTGGTTTCCCTTGGGCCGCTCATATGGAGAGGTCAAGCCCAATTTCATAATTGAGCACTCAAGTTCCGTGCAACCCTTCTTTTTGGAAACCGTATCTGGCCCATATTGATCAGGTGGGACAGGATGTGGATATCTGCCAGTGATCAACACGGCATTCATGTCCATTCTAGTCAAATCGATTATCTTGAAAATGAAAGGAATAATAGACTTCAGATTAATATATTGAAAGGATGGTCTAAATAAGTTGAACGTTGATCTTTTCTTCCGCCACAAGAAGAGTCATGAACATGGACACCTTTTAAAACGTACGACTTTCAAAGTCTTATAGGAAATGTTTGGATCTTTAGTGAAAGAAAACGCTGTGACAAATTAACTGATTCAAACAAAAACTTTTTCCTTTCCAACTAGTGAACCAAACATGCTATCAATTTACGAGTATATGTAGAATTCAAATTTATGAATGGCGTTTGTTAATAAAAAAACCAGACGAGAGTTTAGGACCGTGTCCCAACAGCCGCTCTCAATGACTGCATGTGGAAGCAAAAATAGAATAAGTTCACACTTGTTCCCTAGGACATCAAAATTGGTCATCCACACAAAGTTTTTTAACATTATATTCTTGATGGGCACTGCAAATTGATCATGTTCTGGTTTAGGTGCATAATACTAGGATCACATGTAAATCTTTTAAGTTTCCTACTTTTATTTAAAAAAAAAGAAAAGAGGAAACTACAAATGAGTAAATGTATAGTTTGTGTTTGCACGTGTGAAAATAGACATTTCTATGCGTTGAGTTGCATGTCATGTGTCCGTGTTATGGATAATCCTAAAACGAACTGAAAGGGAACCTGGCATGCATGATCAATTGTTTTCGTAACTTGTATATAAAGAGAGACTAAGATGGCGTTTGGTAAGTCGGTTGGAACTGATTGGTTCTAGTCAATTATAGTGTAAAACTTTCAACAGTTACAGTAAAAAAGCAAAAAGTTTTCCAACCATTTTGTCAAATAGACTTTAAACAAATACATGGCAACATGCAGGAAAAAAAAGATTTGGTCTCCACTTGGGGGAAAAGTACTGTTCAAATTTGCTTAATGCTCTCATATAAAAGTTTTGGGACTGAAAAAGAAAGAGAATTTAGTAGCACAACGGCTAAAATTTCAGATTCGAAATGGCTTAAGAGGTCCAAGATTAATCTCTCATCCACCAACATTTTTTTTTTTGTCCTAAACATTTTAACCTAATTTTTTTTTTCCCATTTTCTTTAATTTCCACCACCGTCCAATGAACTGATTATCAATCATTTTTTCAGATTGCAATCATTGTATAATCATTCAACCAAAACCATTTTTTTCTTTTTTTTTTTAGCTCATTAATTTAGCAATAAGAAAAAGTGAGAGAAACTTTGATGGTTTTGCATGATACACAATGATTAGAGATGGGTTATCTTTTATATGTCTTTTTGGACCGACTCTCTCTCTCTCTCTCTCTCTAATTGTTTATGTATTGCATTTTCATTAACGGTAATCTTGGTGCCCAAAATCCTAGATCTTCATTGGAGGCCAAAAGATCTTCTTTGCAAAGCGCCCTTAAAATGACTTCAATATAAGCAAAGCTTAAATTTTGACTCGGGACGGACACAGAGAGTGGACAATGGACCGTCTATAGGGGTGGTGTGGAAAATTTGGTGCGGTGACGACTGCTACTGTAAAATAATTATAAACAAGTTTTTTTTTCTTTTTCTTTTTAAATGAAATAGGGAAATATGGAGGGGCCAGTGGGATGCCCTGCAGCGACGCACATGGGATAGGGTTTGACATTGGGGTGACACAACCAGCAAGATCACATGCTCAATTTGTGGGGCCCCTCCTCCATGAACCCAATGAATCTCTGCACATGCACCTTTCTCCCACTTGGGTCCCACTTTTCTTCACTCTCCCCAACCAACGACCCAACCTCACACAATTACAAGCTTCCAAAAACCTTCATACAATTAGAAACCCTTTTCCCTCTTGTTATTTTCATTTTTTACATGTTCTTTTGCCGCCAAAATGTAGATATAAAGGTCAGAATTTAACTACAACTAATAGGGTGTTTGGGAGTGTAGATTAAAACCAATTAGTTAAAAATATTATAATAATTTTTTGCTTTTTTCTATAATTACTGAAAACTTTACCCTATTTATTGGTTAGACTAAGAGATAAACACCTTATAAGTTAAACGACATGGATAAGTTAAAATAGAGTTTGGATTTGAAAGGGTGCAAAAATTGATCTTGCATGGTATAAAAATAAGAATATTAGTTTAGGAGTAATTTTAAGTTACATAAATTAAATTCCAAGTAAATTAATTACATGGTACTTTGCCTCAATTGGCAAGATAGTTTTGTTACATGACTAGTCTCATCGTACTCATAATTTATAACCAATTTGCAATGCGTTGGATTACAGAAGATGTGAAACACCCGTTATTTTAACGGGTATGATTTTTGATAAAATCATATAAATAAATATGTCATTTTAGCATTTTTACTAAGCCTCCATAGTAAATATTTTAAATCTACCTATCACTCACTTATATCAGCCTTGTCCCACTATATTAATGCTCAATTAAATAGCATCCTTATCATTTAGAGACATATAATTAATTCACCTCAACTACCAGGGGACATCGATATGTTTTTTCAACCACATTTTTAATGCTTCCTTTATCTTCTTCTACAACATACCCCATTTGTCCCCTCAATTATGTTGACATTATTTGCTAAAAGTCTCCGTGGGAGACATGATAACATTTTCTTTTAATGCTCATTTAATTCTATCCCGCTCCTCAATTAATTTGATGCCTATATATTCAACCATCACCACTCTCTTCTCTAGTTTCTCATTCTCTCCTTTCTCACTTCAATTTCCAACTAAAAACATAAGGCATAAAGCTTTCTTTGTAACCACGACAACTATAATTTCTAGCCACGTTTGAAGCCGTTTTGGAGTCAATTCAAGCTTGATTCTTAACCCAAACTTTGGTGTTTTTCAAAGGAGTTTTGAGGTAGGTTTTCTTAAATTCAAACTTGGTTTTAGTATGTGTTTTCTCCATGTCTAATGCATG
>CAMOHE010048767.1:0-75831 GCA_946598075.1 Artocarpus hirsutus | reverse complement strand
GATTGGAAGCTTCAAGCGGGAACTGGCATCACAAACCGACCGAACGGAACGTTATATTCTAAACGTAAGTGTCCAAGACAACAAGGAAACATAGAATGTGGTTTTTTTATTCTACGTTTCATGTGGGATATAATTACAAATGGTATACAAGCCTTAGGAAAAAAAGATTTTTATATACATACAGATATACATGAAGTTAGATTAGAGTGGGTACAATTTGTAAATAGGTTTGTGCTTTTTAGATAGGTACACGTCATAGTAGATTAACAAAGTGCTCAAAATAGCTCAAATGTAAAATGATCTTGTAAATACAATGCAATTTTTAATATACAGCAATTATTGTATGTAATTAGGGCCTTGATGTAATGGATAACACATGGGACTGGCCATCCGGTGGCAAATTGAAATATTATGGGAGAATTTTTTTTTTCAAAAATACCAAATTTTCACGACGATTTTGGTCAAAAACTATCATGGAAGCGTCGACTTCCACGACGGTTTTGGTGAAAAACCGTCGTAAAAAATTAGCACTACCACCGATTTCATGCGCCAATTATTCTATTACACGACGGTAAAAAACCGTCATGAAAACTCGGTCTTCTTCCACGACTGAAGTTTCCACGACGGTTTTTTAACCATCGTAAAATTTTTCCAGGACGGTTATAAACCGTCATGGAATCTACATTTTGTACTAGTGTTCTTTGATTTTTTTTTTTGCTCAATTTGAAAAGTAAAACAAAGATGACTGACAATATTGTCATATTTATTTACCATGTCATCGTACCTTTTTCTTGGTTGTGCTCTTATTCGGATTCCATCTTCAAGCTTACCTATGATTTTGTGTTCAAGATGATTTACTAGAAACCGAGAAGATGACATTCTTTTTACTGATCTGCAACATCAAAATTCACATGTTTAGTATTTTCAACATCAACTGGGAAATCTGTTGCAGAACATGTTGCAACTTTTTCTGCAATAATTTTATTTGCTGATTATTCTTTAGAATTTTCTAGCTGTGAACTCCCTAACTCTTCAATGAATTTGATGATCTGTTCTTCCTTGGAAAACTCAGACAAATCTTTGAAGTCATCAAATACCACATTAGTTGATTCCATAATAGTCTTGGTTCTCATATTGTACACACGATACATGCAACAATTCATGGCATACTCAAGAAACACCCCTTCATCACTTTTTGCCTCAAACTTTCCCAAATGGTCATGATCATTAAGAACATAAAGACATGAAAAATATTTGAGACCAGGTTTCTTACCTTTCCAAATTTCGTATGGAATTTTGTAGTACCTTTTCTCAAGTAAACAAGACTTCTTGTAAAACATGTCGTGTTTATATCTTCTGCCTACAATCTCAATGTGAGATTCTTTGAATTGGGCACCTGAGCCATCTCTTGAATAGTCTTGTTTCTCCTTTCAACTACCCCATTTTGTTGGGGGGTTTTAGGAGCAGACAACTCATGTGCAATACCATGTTTATCAGAAAAATTAGCAAAAATAGAATTTTTGAACTCTTTCCCATGATCGCTTTTAATACGAATAATTTTGCCAATATTATAGCTTCTCATTTTTCAACTTTGTGCACAAATTTTTAAAACACTAAACATGTCTGATTTCTCCCTAATAAAATTCACCCATGAATTTCGAGAGAAATCATCCACATAGAGAAAAACATACCTTTTCTCTACAATACTTTCAACATGCATGGGACCCATGAGGTCCATGTGGAGAAGTTCTAAGACTTTTGTTGTACAAATCTATTGCAACACTTTATGTGTAGTCTTAGTCTATCTGCCAAGCTGACAAGGACCACAAATTCTTGGTTTCTTCTTACTCAAATTTGGAACACCATACATAGATCCTGCACTCATAATCTTGGTCAAAGTTTTGTAATTTAGATGTCCTAAATTTTGATTGCAAATATTAATATCATTAGTGATTGCATTTTGACACTTGTTTGTAAGAACTATGGTGTGTGGAGCAATGAGCAAAGAACAATTATCAAAAGACCTTTCTCCTGTCAAAACACAATGATTATTAGCATCAAAAACTTGACAATTTTCTTTTGTGAATTTCACAAACAAATTTTGAACAGACAATAGACTTATGCTAATCAAATTTGCTTTTAAACCTTCCACAAGTAATACATTTTTTAGCTTTAGAAATCCATATACATTTAATGTTCCTTTGCCAAGAACTCATCCTTTCACATCATCACCAAATGTGACAAGACCTCCACAACTTTCTCAATAATTTATCAAAAACACCCGACCACCTGTCCTATGCTTGGAACATCCACTATCAAGATGCCAAGCATCTGTAGCGCATTTAAGGAAGTATGAGCAACCTAACCTCTTAAATCAGATTTCCTAATCTAAATTTTTCTAGGGCAATTATTGCATAGGCCATTTTTTATTTTAGGTGATTGTTTTTGGTTATATCCTTTTATCCACATACCCCTTTTTAAAGCATTCAAGTATTTAAAATACCTTGGTCTAATATGCCTTGGAATATTACAATGTGGCATATTGGAATATATTTATTTGTTGTTCCTTTTGCTGCAACGGTTTTAACAACAGATTTCTTACCTTTACTTACCTGCGGTACTTGAGATTCCTGATTTTTGGTGGATGGTTTCACAACAATGGTTTTTCTAGAGCTTTCATGTCCTACAAGTCCAAGGTCGAAGTGATCACCTCTAGCTTTTTGTTGTGAGAGCAAATGATCTAATTTTGTCATTTCAAAATTGAGCATTCTTAGATTCTTTTGTGTTTGTTCCAACTTAATTATGGTTTCAGCAAGATTCTTCTAGTGCTTTGCAGCCAAAATCTCATAATTTGTGGCTGCCCTTGATAATTCTTTATTTTCCTTTTTTAGAGTAGCAACTTCCACTTCAAGTGACTTATTGAGTTTGCAAACCACAAGCCACTTACTATACATCTTCTTGTAGGCCTTCTCAATCTTGTCACAACTTAGTTCTTCATCGTCATTGTCAAAATTTGCCTTGGAGTGTGTGTCTTCAAAACATTCACCAGATTTTGTTGCTTCTTTTTGTTGCAACAGATTCTACAAAAATGACGTCAGAATTTGATAACAAGTTACTTGAGAATTTAGTACTTATAGTAAAGGCCACATAAATTGTTGATGTGTTCTTTTGTACCATCTATGCTTTCATCTAAATCATCATCGCTCCATGTTGATGCCATTGCCTTGCTCTTCTTTTTAAAAGTGTTTGCACACTTGGATTGAATGTGATCAAAACCTTCACATTCCCAATATTGAATTCCTTTATTCTTTTTCTTCTCTTCAAATCGCTATAAAGGAGAAAATTTATTCTTTTGAGCATTTTTATTTTTAAAATTTTCGTTGAATTTTCCTTTCTTGTTAATTTTCTTCATACATTTGCTAAAGTTTTTTGTTAGGAAAACAATTGAGTCTTTCAAATCTTCATCTTCATCAAATTCTTCCTTGATTATGGAATCGCTCATGTCAACTTGAAATGCAATCTCCTTGTCCTTCCTTGAATTTTTGAATTTTAACTCAAAGGTTTCCCATGACTTCGTCAGGCCCAGTTAACTCAACATCTTTAGCTTCTGCAATGGCAGCAACTTTGTAGGCCAAACATTTGGGAAGAGATCTCAAAGTCTTTTTACCAAATTGGTGTCAAGAATATTTTTCTCCAAGAGCAATAGCTTCATTTGCAATGTCACAGAGTCTTGAATTAAAATATGCAATGCTCTCGTCCTCCTTCATATGCAATTATTGAAATAAGTGGCGAGAATTTGAAGCTTTGAGGATTTTATAGATGTTGTTCCTTCATGAGCAATTTGAAGAATATTTCATGCTTCTTTAGCTGTTTCACATGTGAAAATTAGAAATTGATTGATGTCCACAACATTGAATATGGCTTTTAAAGCTTTAGAATTGCTGTTGGCAAGCCTATCTTCATCTATAGACCACCTTTCCTCAGGCTGGAATATAGTGTCTCCCTCAGCATCTTTCATGGTAGGATGAGTCCATCCAGTTATGATAGACTACCATGCGCTTTTGTCCATAGCCTTTGAAGGCTTTCATATGAGCCTTCTAATATGGGTAGTTGATGCCTTCAAGATATGGCGGTTCATTCACCGAAACTGAACCTCCTTCTCTCATAATGTCCATACCTACAAAACAACTGGTACACCCAAGACCTCACCAAAAGCACATTAGTGATCCGCTCTAATACCAATTGAAAGTACTAGATATATGTTTTACCAAGTTTATGTTTAAGTTTGTTGTAACAAGTTTGTATTAAACATAAAAGTAAATAGAGACAAGAGATTGGTATCGTGGTTCAATAATAACCTACATCCACGGACTACGCTCAGACGTATGAACACTTCACTAAGTAAACAAAGTTACAATTCAATTGTACTTATTCATCCTAAGACTTCCTCTCTAAATATGATGCCTATGATTCATAACTACCTAATGAACGTGCTCAACGAGATTCTCTCATTTAATGTTTAAATCCTTCAACTTTAAGTTTTCTCCCAAAAACCTAAAATTCTTCCCCTAAAGGAATAAAGACAAATAAATCACTGACGAAATGATCTCTCAACAATTCTAAGACTCTGGATGCATGTGTAGACCACTGTAAGACTTTATATAAATAGCCAATATTGCTTGTGATTCGAGATCTTCAAAAAGTCCACTAATTGGGTTCTGTTGTAACAAATATAGCAACAAATCCTCTAGGCTGGAATAAATCTATTTACAATCAAGACTTTATAGATTTTATTGACACCTAGAGTAAATCCTGCATTTATTACTCATGAAAATTGCACCATATAAATAAGCCAAGTAAAGAAATATCAAAAGAAATCGAGTAAGTTAAATGCATGCACGATTTCAACTTTCTTTAAAAATACAATCATCAAATCAATTAGTTTACAGATTTTTATTGAGTTAATAATTCTAATGAAAGTAATATTTTTATGAGTTTACCATCAATGAATTTGGGATCCACTTACATCAGCTCCTTTAATGTAGCTCCTTTTGATTATTATCTATACAATCAGGACTTTAAAAACTATGATGATTATGGAATTTTTAATTATCCTTATTTGAATATCCTACTACTATATCAGGCAAACAATTAGAAGAAGTCATAGTTTCCTATTCATGGAAATACAGTGGAAGAAGTCAACAAATCTACATGTAGTATATTCATAACTATATTCAATGCTATTCATATAACATATCATGACATCAATCTTGTTTGAATCAAGATGGAATCCCAACATTGAGCTTCATAGACTTTTCTTTGGTATTGACAAATGTAACATGCGTGAAGTTTATTAGGTAAGTTATGTTTATTTATGTTTCTTTTTAATGTTTATTGTATACTAAAGTATAGAAATATATTTAATATAAAATTTACGTAATCTTTGTAATTTTTTACAAAATTTCTATCAATATTGATATTTTTCTTGAAATTTCTATAAAATTGAAAATATGATATTTCCACTGTTACCAATAATTTTATCCTTGGTTTTGGAGTGAGTGATTATTTTAAGACAAAAAAAAATAAAAAAATAAATTGTGTTTGGTTACAGGAACAAAGGAAGGTGAGGCCTACAGAGGCACGAGGGATTTTTAAATTTTATTTAAGCCCCCTTATTAAGTTTTTTTTAATATATATATATATATATATATATATATAGTTGTGCAATTTTTTTATGTATGGCCCCTCTTAATTAACAAAAATTTCAAATATAACCCCACTAATTTATTTATTTATTTTGATCAACTCTTTACCTTTGGTAAAGTCGGGTGTAGTTTAACCATCAAGTTATGCTTATATCCACTCTACTAATCTAATTTCATGTATTCTCTATTTATCAATAGTGATCTCAAACTATTTTTTTTGAATATGCCATCAAAAATTATTCTCAAATGTGTCCCTAGTTAAGCATTTGTTTCTTAGATAGTCCTCTCAATTATTATTTCATGTTTTCTCTTTTTTGTCCTTGTTAAAGTAATATATTTTTTTAAATGTGCCCCTACTTATTTTAATTTTTTCTTATTGCATTTTCTTCATTTATATTTTCTAAATAATTTTCTATCTAATTTGTCCACTAAAACTTTTATTACTTAAACGTGTTCCACTTGGCTATACATATGTAATATTCGGCCAAAAACACGTTTTAATTGAAACATCTATTTCAATCCATTATTTTTAATTTTTTGTACTAAACTAAACACTCGAGAGAATAGAAATTTAAAACAAAAAAAAAAAAAAAAAAAAAAACCAAACTCTTCAAAAAAAAATTATATTGACATTTTAAAAGATTCAATATGCTAAATATCCACGTGCATAACACATGGTTCTAACTAGTTGGTAGTTTTAGGAAACAATATTATGAGGTCTTTTAATATTTTTCATGCTCTTAGCTTATGCCCAATGAAATAAATTTCTAGCTCTATTACTTTTTGGTTATATTTTTAAAAATATGTGTAAACTACATGAAACAACAATGAACTTTATTAATTAATGTATCAAATAATTAATTATAAAATAAACTTTAATTTATTAGTAAATTACAATATCAAAGTATACTAGTAATTAATATATTATTCTAGTGGACATACTGTTAATATAATTGTAACATATAGAACCCTTTTAGTAGTATTTTTAGTTTAGTTTTAGTTTTTGGAAAAACTTGAAAATGAAAAAGTTTTTGGAAATATGCTAAGATTATTTTTGAAATTGTGTTTGGTTATATATGACAGTATATTCTTGAACACAACTATTTTTTAATAAAAATTATTAATATAAATAAAAGCCAAATTTAAAAAAAAAACTAATTATTAATGTATTTATAATTTGTTATTATTGAGAAAACAGAGGAAGTCTTCCTCTTTGTCTTTCTCTGGTCCACTGAGACTAGGAGCCAACAACAACTTGAGCTGCGGTGATGGACGCACTAACCCAGCCCCACCTCTCGACGGCTTTTGTCGAGATGATGACGTTCTTGGATCGAGCCCCTCTGGCGTCGACGGCATTCTCGGATTGAAAGGCCTGTTGGCATCGACGGCATTCTTGAGGAGATCGACAACCCACGCACATGGAGATTAATGGCGCCACCAGCGGAGGTTTATGCAACTTTCTATCCAACACAAACAGCCACTCAACAAGCTTCTCTCCCGTTGCGAACAGGCCGGTGAGCTGTGGTGGGTGGCATTCTGGTGAGGTTGGGCTCCGGTGAGATTGGGACCGGTGGTGGGTGGGTTCACCGAAGAGGAATAGGGTGGGAAGAGGAGGGGGGACGGGAGGGTGCTAGGTTGGGTTTTTTTTTTTTTTTTTTTTTTTTTTGTGGGTTAGTTGATTATGTAGTAAAAGAAAGGAAGCAAGAAATGAAAACAGGTTTTTTTTTTTTTCCAAAATCTAGGGAAAAGGTGGAGCTTTTTAGAAGATGTTTTCATTTTTTATTTTTCAAAATTGTAAACCAAACACTCTTTTAAAACCTTTTTTTTTTTTTTTTTTGAAAATGGCAAATAAATGTTTTGAAAACGAAGCCAAACAACCCCATATAGTCGTCATATAGAAAATTAATACATACCATAAAAGCTAAGGTTGCCCTAAGGAATAGCAGTTATATCACTTTAACTCTTGAACTTTCAATTGATATACTAATAGTCTCCAAGCTTCCCAAATGTTACGTTAATGGTCCCCTCTATAATGAAAAAGTTAAAAATCTAACGGAATTCATTAGGTGACACACACATGATTGTTAAATAAGAGGTGATTTAGTAAAATTACTTTTAGATATTTTGATTTAGACGGGTGTTTAAATATATCATGTGCACCTCACATGATAAAATCTACCAGTTTTTAACATTTCTATTGTAGAGGTATTGGTAGCATAACATTTAGAAACTTTAGAGACAATTAATGCATCAGTGAATAGTTTAGAGATCAAAGTGACCTAACTAATATTCTTCGGTGGCTAAAAGTAAAATAAACCAAAAAAAACTATAATATAATTTAATTGGAGTAAAAAAAAAATAGACACAACATCAATATAAAAAAAATAGACAAAACATCAATATGAAAGTAAAATATTAGATATGTCCTTTATGGGCATTCTTGGAGATAATTAATGGTTTTTATCACATTAATCTTATATATACTTCAATATATGAAAAACTTTGAATGTATTAAAAAAAGAAAATTGCCCCCTTCAAAAAAAAAAAAAGAAACTTGCAATATAATTTAATCGTACACTTTTGTAAGATGGCAATAGACTTGTTTGAAATCAACCCTAGCTAATATATGAATAATAATGTTATAAAATAATGCAGACATGAAATGGTATATAGTCTTCCGTACGTTTCTCTTAAACTCATTCTAGTAAAAAATTCTTTATGCATGCAGCTGTACTAACACGAAAAACTTAAGCTGATGAATGAATTAAAATATATAAAAAATATATAAAACAGAAGATGGTGCATAATTTTTTATAAGTTTACAGCATAACTCATTGTGGGAAATAAACAAAAAATAATAAAGTTGATGATTCTGGACCTGATCCACTTGTTTTGCGAGTAAAATAATATCATTTCTATCTTAGTAAATGTGTCACACTTTTCTTTTTCTTTTCGAGAAATACTGAAAGCAACTTTTTTATAAGATTTGGTCCATTAAAATATTTAAGGGCCTATATATGCTAATATGAACAGCATACATGATGTATATAATTTTTTTGAGCAATATGAACAGAAAATATAGAATGCGTTATATTTAAAAAAAAGAATTCGAACAAAAATTTGGCACGTTTTCCTTATTTATGACAAAAGACATGAAGATTCCTTCAACCAACGAAAAAGTGACACGTCTTGGAATATATCGATTACAACTAATGTCAACCTCGGAAAAAAATTAAAGAAATTCATCCAATGATTTCCTTTTCCATATGTGGCCCCCGATTACAATGGTTAGTTTTGAAAGTAGAATGCAAATTCAATATGAATAAATTATTTATTATTATTATTATTATTATTATTATTATTGTTTTCAATTAAAAATCTCATTCAAGAAACAACAGCTACAAATGCCATAAATAACAAACCACCGGAGCAGAAAGGAGCCCCAGGGCTTTACCGCCAATAAACGGAAATAGTTTGTTTCTTTGAGAACCTTTTGTTTTGCAGGTATGTTCAAGTCATTTTGTTACCTTATTTTCTATCGCAAAAATTTAAATTTTTGTTTAAACTTAAAAATCAAACCGGCACTAAATTTGGGCAAGGTTATAAGCAATATGATCAAATTATTTGGGAAATGTTATATAAAAAAAATAGCTGGGACATGATTTTTTTTGGAAGGATGGAAAGGACAGAACAAAAACTCCCCCCAAAATTCAAAACAGAAAATAATATTAATGCTCAGATGTAGTTCCAAATCTTGTAGGTTTTGTTAAACCAACCATGAGGTTGAAAAGTTTTTGGCTACTTCCTAACTAATGAATAGGGTATTTGATTATTGAATTTTAATAAAATTTCTCCATTAAATTATATATCGTCCTTTTGATCGAGTTAATAGCATTGAAAGTTCTTTGACCATCCGATCCCGATGAAAATCTTCCTCAACTAAATTTTCAGTGTCAATAATAGTCTAACTTGTTAAGCTTTTATTTGTAACTTATGTTATAATTAACGTATTAAGTTTAAAAACTATAACATATAACAACTTTATATCATAAAAATTTTTTCCTTTTAACAACCATGGGAGGCAGGGCGTGGCAGCTTTTGTTTCGGCCCATCCAGCCCCACTTTTTGACCCACCCAACTACCACCCCAGTGCGTCAGCGGGGACCCACCCCGCCCGCAACCCTGCATGAAAGAGGAGTGGGGGTTGTTCAAAGACGTTCTGTTTTTTTTTTTTTTTTTTTTTGGGAAATGCTCACAGATTGTTTGTTGACTAGGAGCAATCTCAGAGTTTGCAAAATAACGTCATATGTGATTTGATGATAGTTTTCAAATGATAGTCTCTGTGATTTGATGATAGGTTTCAAATGATGGTCCCGGTTGGTGGAGAATTATAGGGGTGGATGTACACGTGAAAGGGCGTCGTATATTTCTTTTTGAAGTTATTGTTGTCTTTCGAGGCAAAGTTTTACGAGAAGTATCACTAAGCTTGGCATGTTCCCACCTCTTCTATCCTACACGTGTCAAAATTCACTTCACTTTGAACCTTTGATTGGTTTCACAATGGTGGGATATGAAAGGTCAAGCTACGTCCAATACTCCAAACTGAGTTGGTGAGATGTGATCAAGAGAACGTCGTCCTCTTCTTCTCCTTCTTTCTCCCTCTCTCGCTCTCTCTCTCTCTCCTTTTTCTTTTTTCTTTTTTTTTTGTTCTCTTTTTAATAACATAAATGGGGCAGGTTGCACCCCACCCCAAACAAATACATAATGCAGTCTTGATCCGCACCTTACCACAACCCCATAACCATAAGTGTGGGTCCAACTTGCCCCATTTGGGACGGGAGGGGTGGGGCACCATTTTACCTGCCCAATTGATATCCTTAATAACCTCATAACTATAAATGCGGGTCCAACCTGTCCCATTTGGGGCGGGAGGGGTGGGGCATCATTTTAACCGCCTGGTTGATATCCTTAATAGCTATTAAAAGCTTTACATTATTTATAATTGTGACTGACGGGTTGAAACTGAAGTTTAAAATAACCCTTAAATATGAACAATTTGTACAAAAATTGCTCAAACACAGTGCACGTGATCCACTCATTAAGCAATAATAATAATAATAATAATAATAATAATAATAATAATAATAAGAGAAGGCTATGATAAGATCTACTCAAAATTCTTATTAATAAAACCCATTTCTCCTAACCTTTGCATTAAAAATCTATGCTTTGAGATCAAGTTCTGATAGAAACAAAAATGAACATCACCACATCTGATTAAAACTTTTTTCCTATCAAATAATACAAAAATAAATAAATATACTCAAAAAATAAAAAAATAAAAAAAAACAAA
Organism: Artocarpus hirsutus; assembly: GCA_946598075.1. Classification (NCBI taxonomy): domain Eukaryota; kingdom Viridiplantae; phylum Streptophyta; class Magnoliopsida; order Rosales; family Moraceae; genus Artocarpus; species Artocarpus hirsutus. The sequence goes on along the minus strand of CAMOHE010048767.1, from coordinate 64,773 downwards.
AAATCCTGCAACTCATTCTCAAAACAATCCGGCAACTCCATGGAGGCTCTGTCACAAACAATTGTCCTCTGTTTGGGGGTGGGGGTCGCCATCGGCGGGGGTCTTCCCTGCCCACTGCCCCCACGGTCGCTGCCGAATGCCAGTGAAACTTCCTCCCCTTGGGGAAATACTCCTCGCCACTGCCGCTATCGTTTTCCTCCTGTTCTTGATCGTCATCTCTGTCGACGGCTTCTTCGAAAAGTTGAACTCCTTGATCCTCAGCTCGTTCATGTGCCCCTTCACCACCCTCATTCCCGAGCTCCGCTTCCCCTCATCCTCCCTGCTCGACGAGTCCATCGCCTCCACGTTCATCATTGAAATCCATACAACTATCATCAAGAACTCCGTACATATGAACAAGACGAAGAAGATGAAGAAGAAGAAGAAGGGGGCGGTGGGCGGTCGTGACCTTCATCACAAAAGTGCTATCGCGACCTCCGTTGACATCGCGAGCAAGATTTGAGATCGCAGAGGGAATGTTGCTGCTACCCAGGTGACCAAAAGAAAAAAGAACCACCTGCAGGATGGGTCGCTATGATAGGGTCGCGAAGGGGATGGGTAGATCGCGACCCGAGACCTCCAATGGTGGCTGACGGCGAGGGAACTGCGCCTCGACGAGATCTGCTCCTATTGTCAATCTGGCTCGCCATGATGTCGCGATGGGAACGCGACCTCTTGCCGTCGATCTGCTTCCTGCCGTCTATCTGCCTCCTACCGTCGAGCTGCCTCGTGTCGTTGTCATTGCATCTCTGGTGCAGTGGAAGGAGCTCCCGCGACTCCTCCAGAGGCGGAGGCGAATGGTTTTTTGATTTTGCCTTTCTTATTTTATTTTATTTTGTATTTTTATTTTTGGGTTTGTTGTTGGTGTGGTGGACTTATTGTAGATGTGGTGAGCTTCTTTATTCTTAACCATTGGATTTAAATTTGATGGACAAAAAATGGTTGTTAGTGATAAGAACATAGAATCTTCCTAATAATAATTAAATAAACTATCTTAAAACCCACGAAACCCCCTTTCCTTCCAACCCTGTTGCTTCCGGAAACACATGGGTGACTTACCATGTATGCTTCGCGGCGGCACAACTATTGGGGTTTTTTGTTAGCTTCCATGGCATTATGACAAAGAGAATAACCGATTCGAATTAAACTATCAATAGGATCAATGGATGATGCATTTGAGTATTTTTATTGTTTTTTATTCTATAGGATGATGATAAATGTAATTGTTAAACATTTCATATAAATTCGAAATGAAATTAAGAAGTGAGCCATTATTGCTGACTGAAATTAGATTGAGGATATTTTACTCGCAAATTAGATTGAGGACGATATGGTCACACACTCAAAAATTCAGGAATAACATACAGCGGCATTAACTCTTATTTAATTATTGAAAGACGACATATTATTATTATTATTATTTTTAGGTCAACATATTCTTGATTTTAAATTGCTTAGTTTTTACCCGTTACAATAAGACAGATTATTATTCACATAAGCTATTCATAATTTTTTTGATCATTGCTGGGTAAGCTTCACCTTGTTGACAATGTGGCACTTAAAGTGTTATTCTCATATAATTTTTTTTTTTAATAAGTAACGTTCTCTGAAATAGAATGTTTTTTTCCTTTGTTATGTACAAAAAAAAAATAACAATAATAATCAAGTACTATGTCACATAGGGCTAACAAAATTTATATTCGTGTCGTGTTTGTGTCGGCACGTTTACAGCATGACACATTTAGGTCAAACACGAACATGACACGATTGATAAACGTGCCAGAAATGTAAACACGAATACGATCCACCTATGACACGTGTAATACGGCACGACACGATTAACATGATTACTAATCGAGCCGTGATGGGTTGACACAATAACAACATGTATATGACATGTTTGTGACCCAGTTAACTAAAAAAAAAATTAAAAATTAAAAAAAAGCCAATAAAGAAAATTAACAAAAACACAATATCCAATTAATACTAACCTACTATAAATATTTCAAATATTTTTATTTTTAACTTTAAATATGTTATAAACGGGCGGATCATGTCGTGTCGTGTCGACACATTTACGGCCTGTTTGATTAAACATGTTAAGGCATGTTAGATGTGTTATCACAAATCCAACTTGTTTATTTTCATGTTATTCATGCCAACCTATTTATGGCCCAATTAATAAACGTGTGGTCCAAACCTGTTTATTTTGTATCATTTTCATATCGTGTCATCGTGTCGTGTCTGAAATTGCCGACCCTAATGTCAAATAGTAGGGAGAAAGATGGAATTAGACAATCATTAATTCGTAATAAAAATAAATAGACCAAAATATAACAATGTTTAGTAAATAGCCTACTTAGATTAAAATAACATTTATATTTGTATAGAATGGTGTAGAAAAAAACACGAAGCAATAACTAAATAATGAAAAACAAAAACGAAAAAAAAATACTAAGAAAATGAAGAGAAAAGGAGAGATAAAATTGAAAATTTTTGTGTTTAAAAAGAGCACGTGATTATAAAAAATGCTACGTATTTAAATATTTTTCAAAAGTACAATATTTGTTTATATTAAAATTAAAATTGTATTATTTTATGCAATTTCTCAAAATAATAACTTCAGAGAGCTAATTAGTTGCAACTTGCACTAATTTGCGCAAAATATCCTTCTTCTTTTCTTTTTTCCTTTTCTTCTCGAACCATAATTGAAACTTTGGCCAAGATTTTCATTTCCAAGTAGTTAGGTAGAAAATAAAAAACATAAGAAAAGCAATCCACATGCCACCGAAGAACAAATAAGTTTGGTTACGCCAATTTATTATTTTAAATATTTAATTTGAGGCTCCATTAGGAGTTTCAATTTAACACGAAATTCCTGTCCAAGAGGTTGGGTTGATGTCTTATTCATAGCGATGTCTTATTCATAGCGATGTCTTATTCATAGCCCCTTGGATATTGATTCTACCAACAAAGTCCATAATATACAATTTTACAATTACCTCTCAATCATAGGAGATTAAGACAAGGAGGGTATATTGGTCAAATTACTGTGAATTAAATTTAAAATATATGAAAGTGATGGGAAAATGGCCATTAAATCACAAAAAAGTAACACCCAAAACAAAGAGCATATTTATTAATTAATATTGGAGCCCAAATATATGAAAAATCCAGATAGGTCAAGAAAAAAGATGGCTTCCAAATCTTTCCTGCTATGATGATGAAAAGATAGTGAATTCTCCTAAATTATGCTCCTATGAGCTTTCTTCCTCACCTATTTGTTCTAGAACTTTGTATTTTCATCCCTCTGTCCTCCTCGTACTTTTTTTTGGGTCCTTTACAACAGCAACGGCGATGGGAAGTAATAAAACTCAAGAAATTAAAAATTAAAAAAAAAAAACCTATGCAAAACTAGAATAATGTTTTTCCATTAAATAAAGAAGAATAATTTTTTCCCATAAAATAAAGTAGACTAAAATTTTTTAGTGATAACGAAAAATAAAAAAGAAGAAAGGAAGAAGAATAAAGTTTTCCTGTGTTCTTGTCTGAAAAAAATAAGTTTTCCTGTGTTCTTGTCTTGAAAAGAAAAACAAAAACAAAAAAAAAAACAAAAACAAAAACAAAAGAAAAAACAAAAATCAACCGGAAGAAGAGGGAGGAGGATTGTAACCGGAATGTGGGGGCCATGGCGGGGAAGGAAAATGGGACCCACTTGGAGGATTCTGAGTCTCCGGTTGCTGGGAAGAGAAGAACAGGGGATGAAAAACAGAGGACGAAGAAGAAGGAACAGAGGAAGAAGAAGACGACATAGAGAACATCAATGGAGATTGCAAAGATGAAGAAGAAGAAGTAGAAGAAGCTATTCGTGAATCATGCATGATCTGCTCTAACAAACTCGCTGCCGGTGGTGGCGGTTGTTGTTGCTGCTGTTGTATTTGTAGTTGTAATTGTTGTTGTAGATGTCCACCGGAGAAGTCACTGGAGCTCTGGAGCAGCTGAGAGTACTGAAAGTAGTCGCGGAGGGCGGCGGCTTCCGAGGAGGAGCCATGAAACGGCGTCGTCTGGAAGAAGTTTGGCTGCACCGGCGGCAAAAAAGTGGTCGCGGGAAATTCTCCGCCGCCGCCTGCTGCACCGATTGGTTGAGGTGGTGGAATTGCTCGGACGTTCTCGGGAAAATTGAGCTTGGCTCGGTTTCCGCGGAAGCGGAGGGCGGCCTCGTCGTAAGCTCTGGCAGCGGCCTCCGCCGTGTCGAAGGTGCCTAGCCAAACCCTCGCCGCCTTGTGAGGGTCACGAATCTCCGCCGCCCATTTCCCCCACGGCCTCTGCCTAACTCCTCTGTATCTCCTCCTCCTCTCTCCACCGCTCTCTTCCGGCGGAGGAGCAGCCACCACCGCCGCCGTCTCGTTTGGCGGTGCTGGGGCAGCAACAACGGTGGCGGCTGTTGTGGTTGAACTGATGATGTTTGAAGCTGCTTCTGTTGCAACATCATCATATAAAAAATTGTTATGTCACAAATTAATAAGAATAAATACTTGGCAATACAAACAAAAAAAAAAAAAAAAAACCTTGTTACAAGTATTATAGAATCAAATAATGAAAACAAGTATTTTCGAAAAAGAAAATCAAAGGAATTATGTTATTAGTTAACTGTTTGATAAATATTCTTGATTCTTTTTTCTATTTTTAGCTCGGTTGTTAAAGTGGTCTTCAAATATATGCAAATAATTTATGGGGGAAAAAGAAAAATGTTGAGCCACATGCAAGAACTGGTGCATAAATACTCATATGTAAAGTAATTAACCTCATCTTTAATTATCATTTCTGCTAATCCTAAAGTTGAGTACATAACTTAGTTTATGTGCTTAACAACAGAGGATATTAATAGCAAAAGAAAATGGTTTGAAAATAATCAAGTAAATTAATTACCAGTTGCAGAAGCTGAGGAGGAATCATGAGGAGTTACTCCAAGTCTAAAAGGCCTCATTGACGAAGGAGAGTCAATCAGAAGTTGCGGTGCAACGACGGCGTTTTCATCTTCTTCATTGTCGTCACGACTTCTCTTTTGTCCACTCATATAAGATGCAGAACCAGAAGAGGAAGGGGGAGAACTAGAAGAATAAAGTTGGTGACTAAAACGACTGTCGTGTGATCTCCAATTCCCACTCCCTCTCCGCCCAGAAACGACATGAGTCAGCGCCGAAACAATGGCCGACATCTCCGTCGGGCGGCTGTAACCGGAGAAAATCTGCTGCTGCTGCTGCTGATGATGCCGCAGAGGCGGCGGAACAGCGGCCGCGTATTGAGGTCGTTGCTGGCCCATCATGAGAAATTCTTGTGATGTGGTGCTCGTATCATGAATACTAATTCCGGCGTCTTGTTCTTGATTTTGGACGTCGTCGTTTTGAGGCGGAAACCTGATATCATGTTGATCACCGGAGCTCCTCTGATTCGCCACCTTCAATGAGCACGTGTGAAAAGATAAAAATAAAATAAAATAGCTTTTTTTTTTTTTACTTGATTGAATTGTTTGTTTGTTTTTTCAGACAACTGAGATTTCTTTCAAAACCCTTTCCGAGCTTAATCTGAAAACAAAGGCTATCTATATATACATATATATGACTGTCTGTGTTTTGGTGATGATATATAATTTCATTCCAAATTGTTGAGCCGCTTTCTCCACAGGTTTCTCTCACGCTTCAATTCTATTATATATATATATATATATATATATATATATATATATAAGACCACCGTTTTTTCTCTTATTTATTAAAATGACCCTTTTATGTACAGGTTTATCTGTTTGTTTTCTGATTTATTTTATTTAAATTTTATCTTTGACGCAAAAAGAATTATAAATTGCCCACTTAGAGTGGATAGTTATGTTCACACCAAAAAAAAAAAAGGGGGTCATGGAGGGAGCTTCAAAAGGGGAGTTCGTCGGTGTTGGCTCTTAAGAACGGAGGAGGTGGAGGACTTCATCTTTGAATTGAATTCTGTGCCGACATATATGTACGTTGTACAATTTTATGAGCCTAAGGGTTTTGTTTTAAATTTTTTAATAATTAGTGAAGGATCAATTAGCTCACAATTAGGTAAATACACATGCTATTAATAGTAACACATATTGACTATATTGATATATATACATACATACACGCTTTTTGTTTCTCATATGTATTGAATGGACGTGTAATTTATATGCTTGATTACTAGATCAAAAGGCTTATATTGAAATATTGTACATGACTAGACCATTGTATCTAGATAATGCTTTTTGGTAATGTTTGGTATGACTTCTCAACATCAATGTATAATTCTTTCAGATAACAAAAGGAACATGTAAAACTACGCCCAGAAGTTTATTTTTGAAAAGTAGACTATAATAATGGAACGCAATCTCATTCCTAAATAAAGAACATTCAAGTTGTATAATAATAATAAAAACAACATTTAGGTTACTCTATCCATTTTCTAATTGATCCAATTCAATGTTGGAAAGTAAAATGTCGCAGTCTAAATAGCTAGGCAAATATTCTTCAAAGACTACATCTCGTTGAACTTGCAAAAATCCTTGTGTTCTTTTATCTTTTATGGGTTGTTTAGGCTTTCCAAATTTCTAAAAATAAATAAATAAGATCTTAGTCCAAGGATGGAAACTCCTTTTATGATTTGACTGGAATATTCTTTTCTTGAAAGATTTATGGTCTGACTATATCATTGCCTAATTCAAAGTCTTTGTACATATCTCAGTCATTCTAATATCGCCAATTTAAAACATTAACGTTTTAAGTTCTTAGCATTTACATGCTTGTTGTTTAAGCTAATTTACAAGTTTTTTTAATGTGATCAATAAGAAAACAATATGCATAAAGAGACACCAAGTATTTTCACGTTTTGTTTTAAAAACAGACCTTGGCAATCTATAAATGAAAACGTCAAGAACCATCAAAAACAATCCAACAAATATTAAAGAGATTTATAAATTAACTTGGCCTCAAGTTGGGAAGAAAAAAAAATAGTAGAAAGAAAAAGAAACAAAGAATCCCCGCAAAAAAAGTTCTTTGTTTGTGTCTTTTCTTTTTTAGGTGATTCTCATTTCATTGGTCAAAACACGTCTCTTTGTATGAGACAACTGATGTGCTGGACCCAAAAAAATGATAGAAATTTCTTAGTAAAAAATAATATAAATAATTAATAGAAAAGAAAATTGAAAAGAAAAAACCAGACTTGGAACCACAAAACTCAAAGGAGCGTTCAAATACAAGGCACGAGTTAGAGCTTCATACGCCGTTCCAACTCAATCAAATCATTTACCGAGTTAGGACCATGTCAGTGATCTTATCTGGGCCTAGTTGTTTAGGAGCTGAAATCTAGGGGAAGGTGTAATGCTCTTTGAAGATTAAAAAAAGCCGTTGAGAAATAAATTTAAATGGATTATTTCACGTTTGTCCTTAAATTATGTCATTGTATCTTTTAACTTTTAAAAACGTAGTATTTAATCTCATTAAATTTTGTTCTTTTGATAAGTTTTCTCTTTTCGTTCAACTTTATTGGTTTTTAGATGTGTTTTTTTTTTTACAAAATATTTTTATATTTTTCCTCTAAACTATATCACTTCCTTTATTTTGTCCCCCTTCCTCCACTCTCGACTTTGAAAATTTGAATGGCATGCTGTAATTCATATACAAGTTGTAGATATATGGATTGCCTTGATGTGAAACTCTTATAAAGTTGAAAGAAAAATAGATCAATTTATTAGCCGAACAGAATTAGATAGAAGGAGATTATTTGCTAACAAAAAAAATTAAAGGGACATAGTAACAATTTTTAAAGACAAGAGAGATAAGATAACATAAGTGACGTAATTTAGGGGGAAATATAAAATATTATACAAAAAACCGTCCAAAAGCTAACGGAGTTAGATGGAAGGGGATAATTTCTAATGGAACAAAGTTTGAGAGGATTTACTAATACGCTTTAAAAGTCATGGGGCAAAACGATAAAAGTAACATAGTTTGCGGGACAAATATAAAAATAATCCAATTTGAATAAAAAATTGAGTTTGTACAGTATCAATTTAAGTTTTATGAGAAAAATATTGTAGCGAAATAATTTTTAATCTGATTTTTTTTAGTCCAAACCCATTTTTTCAAACAATCTATATATTTTATAACTTTTTCCCGTTTAAAAATTTGTCTTCTCTCTTCATATATTAAGTATTTTAAACACTAGGGAATCTAAATTTATAAGAAAAGGGCAAACAACTAGAAATAACATTACTTTAATGGTCCAAACTTATTTTTTCAAACAACCTATATGTTTTATATGAGCAAAAAAAAAAAAAAACAACCTATATATTTCATAATTTTTTTCCGTTTAAAAATTTGTCTTCTCTCTTCATATATTAATTATTTTAAATAGTGGGGAGTGATTTATAAGAAAAGGGCATACAACTAGAAGTAACATTACAATAAATGGTATGTTTAAGAAATCAAAAATCAGTTGGCACTATCTAGTAACATAAAAAAATGAGTTACGGAACATCTTAAAAATCTTATTATAGTTTATTTCACAATCTTAATTTCAACCAAAACTTACCTTTAGTTGCTACACGTAAAGCTCTCATGATTACTGTGTAAAACTCTTACATGTTACAGGGTGCATTTGACAACATAATTAAACCAAAAGTTAAAATAAATTTACATAATATATAAAAATTTTATACTATAGTTAATTTATATTTTATATTATAATATGTAAAAATTTTATATAATATTAGTTAAAACTATAAAGTTACAATGATGTGTCCAAATGAGAGCAAAATAATCTTAACCAAAATCGGTTGAAAACGCACTTCCTCAGTTTCGTTGAACCTATTTTATTTTGTGGGACTTCCGTGACCATCGCATCTGACATGTGTAGGCCCCACAATTGGGTAGAGTGTGACCCCGATTTCGTGTGATGATATGGCTTGCGAAGATCCCTAGGGTAGGCTTAAACCTTTAATCTTAGTTTGTTTTTTTTTAAATATATATAATAAAAAGAGTTTTTCTTTTTTTTTTGCTAAAGAGAAAAATCTTTATGTGAGCCAAGTGTCTAACCAGATTGTTCCAACAAGGGGTGCCTATGGTCCGTTAGTTCATGTTTTGAGTGACAATTCGGTGGGTTTGTCGTGTGCTGAGATGATGTGAAAGGATTTGATTTGCTGAAGAGAAAATTAGGAATTAAGATCGTGACAATTTGAGGAGATTTCCATTTCCAATCGAGAAAGCTTAAGAAGAAAATTACAAAAGAGGAATCAGAGGAGATTTGGATAAGGAGGAAGAGTCAACGTGGACTTGTGGTCAACTGCTAATATAAGAATCTTGGACCAGCTAGTGCCTAGCGGTAATAGAGGGTTCGTGTACGATGTGTAGGCCTTGTATATCTCTAGAACTTCGCCTCTTTCTATAAAGTCCGCCAAAGCGTTATTTATGTACAGACAGAATAGAATATCCAATTAACAAGACAGAAAATTACAAACTAAATCGTAAAAAAAAAAAAAAAAACTGCCAGAAAAACGATAAAAAAGTATGTTCTTCAAGGAATTTAAAAAAAAAGATATATTCTAAATTAAAAAAAAAAAATAAAAACACTAACAATCTATAGACCAGTTGTGTATTGTTATATTGCTATGTTGTTTTTATTGTGTCGTACTTATATCGGATTGTAATGTGGACCAAAATCATGTAAGTGTTTGATAAATTTTTTTTTTTTACAAAATTGTTGTAAGTATCAGAAATAAGTTTGCATATGTTTGGTAAACGATATATAAAATTATTGTAAATAATGACAAAAATAGACATATTTTATTAATAAGCTATTTCGCATTCAATTGTAAGTTTAAAAATTGTAGCATATAAGAGCTGTATAATGTAGTAACATTTTGCTTTTTATTGTAACTGTTGAAAATTTTACACTGTTTATAATTAGAACTGATGAGTTGAAATTAAAGTGCCAAACGAACACTAAGCATGTTTATGGTTTTAGTTTTTAAAATTAATTTTAAGGTAGACATATGCAATGTTTGCTAATGAAATCATGAGTTCATTTTTCTAAATTTCAATTAAATTACAAAAAAAACTCTAAAAAAGTACAATGATATTTTCTCATGGGTGGGGCAAGCTCTTCTATTCTGGTTCATGGTTTCTCTTGGCTCTATGGTTCATCCAGGGAAGATATTGAGCTTCAAAAAATAGTGAATGGTCTTATTAATACACAAATGTATAACTCTTTAGGAATTTCAATTCTGTTGATATTCACCACGGTTGTATTGATGTAATTTTAATTTATTATGAAACAATGAATAGGTTGGGAATTATATATAATTATTAAGGTTAATTTAGTCATTTTAAACTATCACAACAAAAACTATTGTGAAAACAATACCCCTAACTTGCTTCTCAACTTTTCTAATTATTTAACACCTTTTAGAAGCAACTTTACAAAAGTAGGATTTACCAAAACCCTAAACTACTATAGGCGGTTACATAAGCTAAAAACAGCTTCTAAAATCAATACCAAACGAGCCCAAGGTCTCGAATTACAAAAACCTCATCTGTGGGAGACAATCATTTCCCTAGCAAATTCAAATGATGCTCAAAGAGAATAAACATCATTTATTGATTTTTAAGATGAATACTTAAATAGATACATAAAAAATTGAGCATACATATGACTCTTTAAAAATATCTTTTAACAATCAATAAGAAAATTTGATATATAGAAAATTGAGATACCTAGAGCACCAAGGTCATACAAAACACTACCAAGAAACAGATTTAATGGACTAAAAACACAAATCTAACACTAGAAAACAATAGAAACACATCACTCAAGCCAAATAAAAACTACCATTATTGCAAACCACAATTGGTAGGAAAACAAAAGAAAAATTTCAAACACCACTCGCAAAGCCACCAGCAACGAGACAACAAACGAAAAAGCCACCAAAACAAGTAGAAGAATACGAGAGATGCACAGTATAGTAAAAGCGTCGCCCAAATGGCAATGCCAAAGCCCCCTCGTGCCACCCCTGCCGCTGTCGAAGGATCGCATCGCAACAAGCACAAGAATCCCATGGCCATCATTAACCTCGAAGGTTTTTAGTTGTCAAACGTTAGAACACCGATAGCACTCCAAATTAAAGACCATCAACCTATGTCTTACCTTTAATCAGCACCAACGGAATCTCCAAATTGCAATGTAGAGGCTTTAAATGAATTATAAAGAATGTTCTACATATATCTTTTTTTCTAACTTTTGGATTATATTAACGAGAAAAATACATGTTAAGCCATACGTTTAAAATTGTTTTTATTTATACCATATTTAAAAATATTGTTATATTATTACTCATATTTTATGTTTAAGTAGTGCTTGGCATTCATAAAAGTCCAGTTTTAAAAGGATATTTATGAAAATTCCTTCATATTGATTGTATTTTAAAGACTGCATTTATCGTTTTTTAAGAAAAAAATCCCAAAGTCTATGATACGTGTTGAGTGAAGTATCTGCAAATGCTCGAACGTAATTCTCCAGCTGTCCGTATGTGCTGGATAACATAACATAGTTAAGAAAGAAAGAAAAAAGAATTATAATAGTCAGAAAACAGAAAGAAAGAAATAAAGAAAGAAGGATTATAATGCTGGTAAGAATAATTAATTAAATGTTACTATCACCGTTAAAAATAATTACTTTAATGCAACCAGCACATATCTGCTTTTATTTTGTTGATGTCGACGAGACAAATGATATCTTAAAAAAGATAACGATGGTTAGACATATCCTTTTGGGTAAGGATGTTGAACCTAAAAAACTTGAAACTATCTCCTACGTGTACTGCCTTTATCCAATCAGTGTACCGCTGTTTTTAGTACTTATCTAATACTGTGTTTTACATTCACATTTTACTTTTCATTATTTGAAAGAAAATTTCATACGGTACTATTACTTTTTCAAACTGTGTATTAGTATTAATTTAAATATTCAGATAACAATTACTTTTTTCAAATTGAGTATTAGTATTAATTTAAATATTCAGATAACAATGCCACTTGCACAGTATTTGAATTCAAGATTTAACTGTTGGGCAACTCATAATAAGTGAGCATATATGTTCATTGCAGTAGACAACTTAAAGAGATGGCTGACAATTATTAAAATAATAATAAAAATAAAAAACTAAATATATGGATAAGATTATAGAGCAAAAAGAATATATTATGCACATGAGTGGTCAACTATCTTAGTGCCTTTCCTATATATTACGAATAATTTTTTCCTTTAATTATTAGTAACAAATTAACGATTATCTCTCGGGCCCTTCCAGACAGTGTAGTTTCTAATTTTTCCTAATAGGGAAACGCGCCAACTACCAAAACTCATACTTCTTTTTCATATAATTTATAAATATATACACCGGAAAAAATGTTGGTTTTCTAAGACACGTTTATTAAAAAAAATATGGGAAAACGTAATAAAAGTGTAAAACGTATACAAAAAATTTTTTCAAAATTTTTGTAAGATATGTTATAGATTATATTTATTTAACGCTGAATAAATATGTATAATTTGTGTTTACCAGTTAAAGCAATTAGGACGATAAACTGCTACCAAAGATTATCATACTTTATAAGAAACCAAAGCCATCTTTGCCTAGTCCTCGGTACCAGATGGATGTATATGCTGGAGTGGAAGGAACCCAAGATTTCTAAATATCACCTGCTCTCTTTTGTCACCTGCTAATTTCAACACATGAGCAAAGCATGTTTTGAGATAACGTACAGTTCTTCTTCTCTCTTTCCTTTCTACACACCTATTACTAGACTCTCTGACAGAATTTTAACAGTTTAACCAAGACTCTTAATTGTGTAAAGAATGAATAGAGGATGCCTTTATTTATAAAGAATAGGAGCTCCAATTAATTCTGTAAGCGTCCTTTATTTTAATTTTAAACATCAAATATTTAATTAAAATAAAAGAGAAACTATTTTTTTCCTTATACTGCATATGGTGCCACAAGCACAGTGAATCTCTTTGTGCTTGTGGTGCTAATCATCAATCAGTATAGGAAGAAATACTGCTTATTACTCAATCTGATTTGTTTCTATATTTGCATTTCTAATTTTGAATTAAATTACATTTATCCAAAATTAGAAAGCTCTAAATATGAAAATGTAGTTTCCTAGATTTGGCCTATATTGGAATCTTTCCATGTGCCTCTTTGTGCCACACAGTGGATGCATCTTCCAAAATTAATTATTATTTATTATTAAATAAATTTTATTATTTAATAATTTTAAATTAATTTACAATTAATTTTTTTAGTGATATTTAATTTAAAATTTTATAATTATAAATTAATTAATTAACTAAATAATTCTACTCATCCAAACAATATTCACAAAGGTGGCGAAGAGACTAATGGACCTCTAATTTCAAGCTCCAATAGACCAATATATTAATTGAACTCTTTAATTAAGATATTACTCTATTATTAATTCCAATGTTACTGCACTAAAAAATTAGAATCATACTCTTGAAATTATAGATATGATAACTTATTTCTTAAAGTCGTTCATTTGATATAATTGTTACCTATAAATCAATCCTCCATAAATAATTCATAATTAAAGCTAGATAAAATCCATTAACCTCTTTAATTACTTCTTTATCCTTGAATGCCATTGATTCTCTAATGAACAATAAATTTTTGAACTTAATCACAAATTAAGCACTTATATTGTTGTGTTTTGGAGACATAATTAAGAAAATAGCCGTGAATGTTAACATTACAAGATGGAATTTATTCCTTCTCTAACGAGAAGCAGATAAATAATTTTCTTGAGTATTAATTCGGGTCTTGAACAATATAAGTGCTTAATCGTATATTGTTCAAGACCCAAATCAATACTCGAGATAATTATTTATCTGTTTCTTATTAGAGAAGAAATCGATTCTATCTTGTAATATTAAAATTCTTGTCTATTTAATTAATTATGCCTCAAAATACAAGGTATAGAATTAGATACTTGAATCCGTACTGAGTAAATCAAAAGACATAATTCTATATAAATAGAAATCTGCTAATATCTTAGGATTAAATTATCTTACACATGACCATTGATGGATGTGATTAGAACTTGCTATATTTAATAGAAATTTTTAGCTGTTCATATCACATCATGTTTCTGATCCTACATAATCTCATTATGTACAGTGTATTTATTTAATGACTTATTATATTAACAGTTTGGATAAGAGCATACCATTCTAATGGCAATGGCCTACACTAGTAATGCTCAATTAAAGATCTATACTTTAATTGAATAATAATCATAATAATTAGTTATATACTACTAACCATTTTAATTATCATCCTTAAATATTATCCTCTTATATATAACACTTATATATAATATTTAAGGTCACATAAATAATTAGAAATGTTTAATGATATTCAATAAAGTATTCAAAATACATACACATAAAACTAATGAAAAATTCACTTTATTTATTTACAAATATTGTGCTTTACAAGACATCTTATACTTTAAAGGCATCTATTCGAACAAAAAAAAATCATATTCTATTATGATCACAATATAGAGAATTCTTTGATACATTAAGGAAGATCATCCTTATTCTTGAACACAATTTAACTCTTCACATTTGTTGTAGACGAAAATTTTTTATTGTTCTGCAGATAATTTTTGGAGCTTTTGCTAGCTGATCACAACGATTCATGAATGGGCTAGTAATTAATTCAGGAATGTGCAACTAAGCACAATATTATAATTATTAGTTAAAAAGTGGCAATTTCTCTTATGGAGACTAAAAAACAAATCTATTGAAAAGAAAATAATTTTGATCAGATCTAACAGTTTTAAAATTTACACTACTAATAAAGAGTCATACTTTTCTAATCCTCCCTTCACATATTTGAGTCACGCCAATGATTTATTTACGAATGAGATTGCCTTTTTTTTTCCTTTTAAAATTAGATGAGCGTGCCTCATATTGTACATCGGTCCGTTTATAGCAATTTTTTTTTAAGGAAGTACATAACAAAAACATATGGACATTTTTTTTTTTAAAAAAAGTAGTGTGTTGATAAAACAAAATATAGTGGCGAATTGGAAAATTGGGTGCCACACACCTGCACTCATTCTTGCATTGGGCTCCACATAATGACTGAAAACATATCATCGAGTCCGTATAACGTGTAAATAGGTAGAAATGTAACACATTATTACAATCATTTTCAATTTGATTTCTTCTCAACTTTGGCCCACTATTTTAATAGGAAAAGGCATTTGTTATTTCATTTTATTTGATATTAATTTGACGCAAAATATGTATCATTTAAAACGTGCTAAGCTTCTCAGTTTTTTCGGCTGCACCTTGGGTTCTCACTTTGCGTCATCATATGATATGGAAAGCTTTCCAACTTGCATTTTGGCTTTTCTTTTTCTTTTTCTTTCCTTGTTTATTTGGTGGCCGGGTTTCCTTTCATGTGTTTATCACCTGAATATAATCACCAAGTACCAATGTATTCCCTGGGCCCCAGCACACGTGGAGCTGATTGGATACAAGTGGTTTGCAATTTATTTTCTTTTTTTTTCCCCTACCAAATTCAATCTGTTGAAATCTTTTTGGATGGGATGATGAGGCATGAGCTTCCAAATTTCAAATTGGGCAATCTGCAACAATTTTCTTTCCCCTATTTCGCACCATTTGTCTTCTAAACGTTCTAGCATGGGTTCAAAAGAGGAATTATATAAGCATGCCTGCTCAGACATCCCGGAAGTAAAAAGAACAAAAGATAAAAGGAGGCAAAGAAAAAAGCGGCTTCTCTGTAGACACTTCTAACCGGTGTTAAACCATTTAAAACCGTTAAATTGGTTGAAAATCATTTTTCTACATTTCTGAGAGATGAAAGGCACATGTTTACAAATAGGTATTTTTTAATTCCTACAAAAAAATTGCTAAAGAAAAAAAAAAAAGAGAGAAAATGCTTCTTATTTAGAGAAACCATAACGCATATATCGCGTGTTCAATCAACTCTTTAGATTTAGATCTTTAGAATCATTTGTGTTTGTTTCCCCTAAAATATAAAGCAAAGTAATTATTTGAATTCAAATTTTAGAGTTATGTTCTCCTTTGAACTTTTTAGACTTGGATATTTTTGTTACAGTAAAAGCTGAAATTATCTTTTATATTTGGAGAAAAAACATAACTTTTTCATTTGATATCCGATTGAAGCAATTCTTCTTTCATTGCGTTCCTAATAAAGAGAAAAATAAACTAAGATTCAATATTTCATATTTTTTAAAATCATGAACATTAAGATTTTGTTAGATTTGTTAATAAATCAAAAACTTTTTTCATTACCTATCCAAACACAAATTTCAAGTTTATTCTCTATTTAGATTAGCACTTTAAATGTATATCCAAACGTCAATTCGGATAGTAATTCAAATCATCAATTCAAATTAGACAACTCAAATTAAATTAATCTAAATCCACGATTTAAATATATTTACCAAATGACCCATAGGAGAACTGATTGATTGAAATTTTCCGTAGTTATCTCCCATGTACTAGAAGATCATAGTTCCACACTTTTTTCTTTTTCTTTTTCTTTTTCTTTTTCTTTTCCTCCCTTTTCTTCCCTCTCTCTCTCTCTCTCTCTCTTTTATTATATTTTATTTTTTATTTCTTAAAGTAGTCCCCTAAGGTGTGTGGAATAGCTTTAAACACAGGCAACTTGCGTGTGCATATATTTTAAAGGTGAATTTACTAGAGAATTACAAACCCAGTTTCAACCGTGTAGAAACACCCATAATCCTGTTAGTATTAAGAATTTAGTAATTGCTTTCAGTTTACAAAAATTAAAACAACAACAACAACAACAACTCATTTATTACTAATAGAGACAAGGTTAAACTTAAACGTGTGCTGTGATCTTTTTTTTTTCCATCTCCAATTAAAAAAACATGACGCTGGAAAATATATAGGGGCCGGGCTTGAGTAAACCATTTTCTAAAAAATATAGGCAATTACTTAAAACATATACGCTTCACGCTCATTATTTTCTATGTTTTTTTTTACTCGGTTATTAAAAGAAGAAGCATATAAAATAAACGAATATAAAACAAAAATAAGGTACGATGTACGGCAATTTGACTATTAAAGCACCCGTGGTAATTATTTAATCTTATTTTGTTTTGTTTTGTTTCTATTCCTTTTTCAATTATTATTGTTATTATAACACTTGAGTGGTTGAAAGCCGATTTCATCTATAAGCTTAAGGCCCATTTGATTGTGTTCTTAGCTTTCTCACAATAATAATAAAAACCTACATAAGGTCAAACTTAGTAGCCTCTTTACATTTTTTTCCTTTGTACCGTACACTTCAACAAAGATTTTTGCAGCCAAGTTTACCAAACCTTTTCTTCCCTGTCATATTTTCACCAAAAGTTCTTCTCGCTTTGTTTTGTTTTGTTTGGAATCCAACTGTTACTGATCACAACCTTACAACTTATATCAAATGGCTTGTATGTAGAGTTAGATACCATAATTAAGTTAATAACATAAGAGGATTTTTTGGGTAATGCAAGATAATTCATAAACGAAGTTTGATCTAAATCATAGATTCGTGGTCAATATATAACCGTATGGGTACATTTGATATAATGCCCCTATCCAAGAAACTTCTATTTTTTCATCTAAATTCAAAAACTTACCAGATCCATTTCTCATCCTATGGAACACATTATAATATGAGTTCGAAGATTAATGAACAAATCTATCGGTTCCGTTTTCCTTTTATTGTATTTGGCAAATACTTTGTGTATTTTATTTTTTCTTTTCGCTTTTTGTGGATTAAGGTCTTTGAATCCTTCTCATTAAAATGGCACAATTCCACGTTTTGCGGTTATCAATTGTTTAATTTCTTTTCTAAGAAGGTCATGTTTCTGTAGCTTTTTTTGGATTTTGTTGTTTGGGGTCTGAACCTTAAAAAGAAGCCTGCAGTTATTCCTCCGAATATGCCATGCACCCGCCCACGAACCCACAACCAAAATTCCATCCCCATTGTGTCACCAATAATAATAATAATAATAATTCCTATTTTTTGACTTCCAACTTGAATAAGCTCTATCTTGAAGCTAAAAGAGTTGCTTTTCGCGGGAATCCCTGCTTATTTTCAGGGGGAAAAAAGTAAAAAGTGAACGAGTATGCATGATAGATGTTAGTCGTTGACAGATTCAATTTGCAATGCATGGACAATACTTATAAAAGAAAAACAAAGATAGTGAGGAGGCAGAAATTTTTTTTAATAATAGTATCATATAAAGAAAATTGGAGACAATTATTTACTAAATATGATAACTATTTATTAAATATGACCACACAATACATATTTTAGTTATTTAATGGAAGCACTATTATAATTTTTCTTATACAATGAGGGACACAATTGATATTTTATGAGAATCTTAGGACTAAAACAATTTTTTAAAATGTGAGAGGGGCATATTAATATGTTATAACATTCTACAGCTAAAACTTAATTTTTTACAATTTGTGTGGAGGCACAACTAATATTTTTAAATTTAGGGCCAAAACTTAATTCTTACAAATTTGCCCCACTCAAGTAGCTTTAGCTTTGCCACTGAAAAAAGGACTAATTTAAACCTTTACCTAATTTTTTTGGGTTAAATAGTATGTTTAGGAATTAAGTTGAAACAATATTTGAATTTAAGTATTGTAGTGTATAAAAATTTTATACTATATACAGTTAAAACTTTAAGTTTTAACTTGATTTTTAAACATATTTTTAATATTCTTAACGAAATTTCCACGTCAGGTATATGATGAAATAACTAAGGGGGCAACCGACTAATTTTTTCTTGGAGCCATATTTTGATGGAATGAGGACTTGAATTAGTTTTACTTCCATGTTGCGGCCGAAGAGTACGTCCCGTTGAGCTGGGCTTGTAAGATCTCACGTGCTTCAATGCTTATGTTATAGAAATTGGACTTCAATAATGGTCGACTTATTTGAACTCTTCACAAAATTGCCGCAAATCCATGACTTGGATTGATTAATGCTATGAGAAAAAAATTTCTAGAAAATGTCACATCACGTCGTATTATTATATTCAGACTACCAAATATATTTTTAAATTATCAGATATTATTCGTGGGTATCCACCGTTGTACAGATTGATAAGCGTCAGTATCTTCCATGATACTGGCTGCCAGTTATTGATTGTTATTCGCCATGATATATATCCACCAGCAATCGACAAAGTTACCGATTACTAATCGGTATCTACTATGATACATATTGACAGCCATTGTTACCGCAGGCAGCGCAACTGTGGATGTCACCAGAACAATTAAAAATAATAAAAACAACAAATCATGCACAAAACATTGCAATAAATTCACAAGACCCACAAACCACTAAGAACCATAAAAAAGGATGTCAAATCTTCTTGTACTGGAGAGCGGCTGTGACGAAAAAAAAGTTTATGATAGTAATAAAAATTGTTTCTCGTTTGCGGCGGGCTTGCTAACGTAGAGAGGTGCAGCTTTCATGGCGTATTTTGGTTGGTCAAGTAATCAATTTGTCAGGTGTCAACACTTTTCTTAAACAAAGTTACCTTCTTTTCTTTCTGTTTGAGGGCTCATCAAAATCATATTAAAATAAAAAAGTGTTAGGTTGTCCGCCTCATTTAGTGAGTTAGGCTAATAAGAGGCACTAAGCCCACTTAACATGTCTAAAAGCTAAAAAATAAAAATCTATTGAGAGTTTATTATTCTATCGTAAAAATATTTTTATTATGCGAGATCCCGTTTGAATCCCATGTTATTTTAGATGAAGAGAAAAGGAAAGGATTTGTTCAAAGTAGGTCTTTGCATGTAGTGCATAGATCTAATATAAATGAAGTATGCAAACCAAAATAATCTAATATAAACATAATATATGGTTTAAAACAAACCTTACCAATAGGATATTTTTACACCCTATCACAGAATTCAAAGGAAAACCTGCAAATTGTTAGCCTAGAAAAGAACCCCCGAGGAAAATTTTATTATATATAAATATTTTTTTAAAAATAAGGTAGTCGACTACTTTTCATACTACTGCATGTAATACGGCTTGCCTACCATTAAAAAAAAAAAAGCATATAAAACAATTAATATCTATCTATCACGTCGCCGTTAAAGGAACACCACTCAAGTGCAACTCTTTGTCTAAGAGGCTTGTCTTCAGTCAGCTCTCTTTCGCAGTAACTTAACTGAATTACACACACACATAATCAGCCACAGTATGTCGTCACAACATCATTGATAATGACACGCATGACATTCTAAGGAAAGAATATTTTTGCATCTATAATAAGACAAAGTATTTATCAAGACTATGGGCATGGGATAATGTAATAACTTCCATCCATATTCAATTGTTCAAGTTCCATTTAAATTAAAATAAAATAGGGTGTTTAGAAAGGTAATTATAACTATAAAATGTAGTTTGAATTTACTTTTATTATAATATTTTTCTCACAAAATTAAACCAAAAATTAATTGAAATTATTTTTTTAAGATTCCTGTTACATTCTTAAACATCCTATAAATTCGCAGATTTTTCTAATATTAAGCCTCCCCATTTCCCTTTTCTAACCGAAAACTTAGTCAAGAAAGAAGTATCCATACCTAGGAAATTACTAAAGCTAGCAGTTCTTTGGATATATATGATTCCCAAAATCATGCATAATCCCATGACACTGACATTCTAACACAATGTGGACAAAACAATACTTTAAGGCTAGTCCTTTGACAACGACTGTGTACACACATCATCGTCAACTTGTTTTTGCTCGCAACTTATCTTGAAAGGAAATCATTTTTTTTAAACTCAAGAAATCACTTCTTTTAGTCCTATTCCAAGGTCACACACGTTTTATATAATTTGCTATAGTGTTTGGAAGAATAGTTCCCACTTTAGAATTTACTCTATATTGTCGCATGTGATCGTGCTTTGCATTGTAATATATTTTTGCTTTACAATATAGCGTGTGAGAGCTTTACACTATTTACGATATAAACTCTAGCCTAAATAATTGATCTCAAACACTCTATAAATCTACTTATACGACGACTGACACTCCATAAATTTACTTATAAATTAAGCCTAACACTATAGTCCTAAGTCCTCCCTTCAAGTACTCATTTTGTTGAAAATTATTGAGCGCTCACGGTACCTGGTCTCTACAATCTCAAAGTGGATAGTTGTACTCGTCGAAATGAATTCAACTCAGCCCTCATTTATTTGGTCTCTTTCACTTGTGAACTAAAATATTATACGTGTTGTATTCGAGCTATGCCCACCATTATTAGTTTTACTAGATTTTTTTTTTAATGAAGAGAGAAAGGATAACTCATGTTAAAGGAGAACAAACATATTTTAACTAATTAAAACTCAGTGGATTCTTAAATCTTCCACTAAATGTCCTACTCAATTAATTTACTAAAAATAAATGAAAAAATTCCAAAATTACGAAAGAGTTCGCGAAATAAGTTGTAAAGAAGCAAACTAAAACACAATAAAAATTAAACACAACCTAGAAATCATTCAGAAAATCTCGATGAAGACTGTCAAAGTGATCCCAAGAAGAGTATTGTATGGCTAGCATGGTCTACTTCTAATAAGATAGGAGGCATCCCTAAAAAGGATTATAAAAAAGAGTCCAACGACCTAATATGATATGGGAGGTAAACTTACTATCACCTAATTAATCAACTTATATATAATTTTATTGACTAGTATAGGAAGCCTAAGATAGAGTAATGTCAAGATACCAACTCTAATCCTAATTTTTGCATCAACTAATATTGAGTAGTCATTAATTTATTCGTGGATGCAACTTATTAATGTGACAAACTTTTAAACACTTATCAATAAAAATATAATGTCATAAGTTGGTATTAAAGTTAGAATTAGAATTGAAATCCGTAGCATCTTAAATTTTTAATTTTGATCTGTACACACGTTATTGCACAGTTAAGGCAATTAAAAATTATCTCATGTACAATATACAAGTACTTATGATCAAACTAGTGTGCAATGTAAATATCTCCCATGCGCAAAAAAAAAAAAGTATTATTTGTACAGTTCTAATTTCCAATCAGCTAAGTGACTAGTTTAATTCCTTATTTCGGCTTGGAAAAAGTTGGGATTACACAGTACCTCTCTCACAAGTCCTCGTCCTTTGCTAAAACAAGGAATTCCATGGATCAGATTTCTTGGTTGACGGTGGTAGTGTAGCTAGACGACGTGACAACGATGACGATGACGATGATGATGTTTATGGTTTTCGTTCAAATTCATTCAACCTCATTCAACCTCGTCCTTAGCCGTGAACTGATTTGTTGCCTCATTTTTGTTCATGAAATCAGATATCTTCACAACACAGCACAACTTCCTTCTTCTTCTTCCTTTTTTTTTTTTTTTTTTTTTCTGCTGGCCTCCTTGCAAAAGCTAGATATGGACCAAAGGGTTTTGACCACCAAAAGCCAAAAAGATGGATTTCTTTACAATAGAATATGAAAATTGTATATCTACCTGTACGGTTTTGAACCATCTAATTTAATTAAATTTCGTGGAACTAATTGTTGATTTTCGGAAAACGTTTTTCACGAAATAGCAGAAGTCTGGTTATGTTACAAAAAGAATATAACAAAAAGATTTCAAAACTTTTGTAAAACACACTATATATTATATTAATTTTGCGCTTAAATAAATATATAAAAGATTGCTTGCACGGATGAAGAGAGATGAGCGGAAAAACTCATAAAGTAAAGACGTTCTATATTAAGAAACAATGTCTTTCTCGCTTAGTTCTCGGCACCGGATGGACGAACATGTTGGCGTTGGAGGAATTAAGGTTTCTATAGGCTCACTCAACTCGCTTTAGCCACTTGTTAATCTTAACACATGAGCAAAACATGTCTTAGGATGATGAACTTTTCTCCACTTTCGTTCTATCTCTTAGACGCTTATGTGAGAGTATTTCTGTAGAGTACTCTCAGTCTCTTTAAGGCTTACAATTGTGTATTTCATGTATAAAGGAGGCCACTATTTATAGAGAATGGGAGACCCATCTAATTTTTGGAAGCTTCCTTTATTCTAATTAAATGTCAAATTTTAAATTAAAATAGAAAATATTTTCTCTTTCCTTATATTGTCATATGCATCACATATCTATGTGTGGCACCAACTCAAAGAGAAGGAGGAGAGAAAATTTGCTTGTTATGGAGAGAAAATCTGCTTGCTATTCAATCTCATTTTTTTTACATATTTAACTTTCCATATTTGAATTAAATCACATTTATTCAAAATTAGAAATTCTATATATCGAAACTTGGTAAACATACTTTGATAAGTACAAGCGCACAAAGGAATTCCCTTTATGTTATAGGCGCCACATACAATGGGACTCTTCCACTGTGTGCGCCACACACAATAAGACTCACTCACTATGTGTTAGCCAAAAAAAATTATTTTATTTTATTAAATAACCTTGTTATTTAACAATTAAAAATTATTTATTAAATAATTTTATTATTTATAAATTAATTCATAATTACTTTATTTTGAGTGATATTTAATTTAAAATTACATGATTCTACATTAATTATTTAAACAAATAATTCCACTTATCCAAATAGTGTTTACAGGGATGGCAAGGAGACTAATAGACCCAAAATTTTGAGCTCCAATAAAAACAATATATTAATTATAGAGTTAATTAATTCCAATATAATTCCACTAAATACTTAGAATTGCACTCTTAAAATTATAGATATTTAATTACTCCTTTTTTAGAGTTATCTTTTTAATATAGCCATTTCATATAAGTCGATCCTCTATAAATAATTCATAATTAGAGCTAGGAAAAATCTGTTAACCTTTCTAATTACTTCTTTGAGTGCCATTGATTCTCTATTGAATAATAAACTCATGAACTTAATCACGAATTGTGCGTTTTTATTATTCAAGCCTCGAATCAATACTAAAAAATATAATTTAACAGCTTCTCATTAGAGAAGGAATGGATTCCATATTGTAATATTAACATTCCGGACTATTTACTTCATTATGCCTCTAAAATACAAGGAATAGAATTAGTACTGAGTAAATCAAAAGATATATATCTATAAATAGGAGTCTACTAATAACTCAGGATTAAGATCATCTTATATATGACCATCAGCTGATGTGATTAGAACTTGCTATATTTAATAGAAATTATTAGCTGATCATATTACATTTTGCCCCGGTCCTACATAAGCTCATTATGTATAGTGCACTCATTTAATGACTCACTGTATTAAAGGTTCAGATAAGACCATTCTTAATGGAAATGACCTGCACTAGTAACACTCAATTAAAGATTCCATACTTTAGTTGAATAATTAATTATATATTATTGACCATTTTAATTATCATCCTTAAATATTTTCCTTTTGTATATAACACTTATATATAATATTTAAGGTCACATAGATAATTATGAAATTTTAATGATATTCGTAAAGTATTTAAAATACATACACGTAAATATTATCAGTTAATTAACTTTATTTATTTATAAATATGTCTTTTGCAAAACATCATATGGTTTAAGGGCATCTATCCTGACAATCTCCCATTTACCCTAAAGTAGATTAGATATGTCTCTTAATCAAAAACCAACCATCCAGATGCTTCTCAAAAACCTTGATTGACAAGGTCTTCATAAATGGATTTTCTAGGTTGTCTTTTAAAGCGATCTTCAACACAGTCACATCACCTCTGTTGGAAATGTACTGAACAGGATAATACTTCCTCTCTATATGCCTCATGCGCTTATGGTTTCTTGATTCTTTAATGTTAGTGATTGTCGCACTATTCTCAATGTACAATTTGATCGACTTATCCATATCTACAATAATTTCTAGATTTGTTAAGAATTTTCAAAGCTAGACTGCTTCCATGGATGCTTCACAAGTAACCACATATTTGGTCTTTATTATTGAGTTAGAAACATACGTTTATTTCACATTCCTCAATACAATGGTTCCACCATCAAGAGTAAACATACAATCTAAGATCTACTTTCGATCATATTGATCTAATTGAAAATCATAATCTATGTAACCATTGAGAGACAAATCTCCACTAAAATACACAAGCATATAGTTTCTCATTCTCCGAAGATCCTTGAGAATGTACTTCACATTTGTCGAGTGATCATATCTTTGATTTGTCTGAAACTTATTAACTATCACCATAGCATAGCACATGCCAAGCCTTCTATACTGCATAACATACATTGGGCTTCTGATTGTCGATGCATAAGGGAATCGACTCATGTCCTCTTCCTCCTGAGGAATCTTCAGGCACTACTTATTAGAAAGATTAATACCATGCCTAGAAGGCAAATGCCCTTTCTTAGAGTTATTCATCTTATACTTGAGAAGCACCTTGTTTATGTATATAGCTTGAAACAATTCCAAAAGCTTCTTCTTATGATCTTAAATGAGCTGGATTCTAAGAACATAGCTCGCCTTTCCTAAATCTTTCATTTCAAATTGGCTAGCTCGCCATTCCTTTACTTGTGACATTGATTCTTTGTCATTTCCAACGAGTAGGAAGTCATCAATATAAAGTACTAAGAAGACCACTTTGTAAACACATGGTTCATCTTGGTTTTGTTCAAAACCATAGGACTTTATAGCCTCATCAATCCTGATGTTCATCATCTAGAAGTCTGTTAAGGTCCATAAATGACCTTTGTGGCTTGTAGACTTTCTGCTCTTGGCCATCAACTATGAAACCCTCTGGTTGCACCATATAGATACTTTCCTCTAGATAGCCGTTCAAAAATGCCATCTTGACATCTATCTGCCATATTTCGTAATCAAAATATGCAACAATGGATAAGAGTATCCAAATAGACTTAAGCATAGCAACCAGGGAGAAAGTCTCTACATAGTCAATTTCCTCCCTCTAGGTGCAACCTTTGGCTATTGGCTTTTTCTTGAAAGTCTCTACTTTCCCATCCATTCCTTTCTTTACTTTCTCATCCATTCCTCTCTTTCTCTTGTAGATCCATTTTCACCCAATAGGTTTTACCCTTTCAGGAAGATCAACAAGCTCCCAGACGGAGTTGCAATGTATAGATTCCATTCGAATTTCATGGCTTCTACTCATTTCTCTTTGTCAAAATCCTCCATTGTCGACTTATAAGTCAAGGAATCTTCCTCAGTGTCACTCACAGTGACTAGCTCTGCTTCTCCTCAAAAGCGAGCGGGTAATCTAACTTCTCTCCCACTATGATGAAGTACCAGAGATGTCTGAGCAAAAGTTATGGCTTTTTTGGTTTGCCCTTCGACAACTCTTGTCGACTGTGGGCCTATCTAATCTAAAAGTAACTCTTCTAAATCCACTTTGCTTCTTCGTTTGAAGTCCTTCATATAGTCATACTTAAGAAAAGTGGTGTTTGTCGACATAAACACTTTCTTGTCTTGAGGACTATAGAATAATCCTCTTCTTGTACCTCCAAGATAACCTACAAAAATGCAAACTCCAGAACAAAGTTCTACTTTCCCGCTCTTAGCCTTTAGCACATGTGCCGAACTCCCCCATATGCAGATGTACTTCAAACTAGGATTTCGACCATTCCATAACTCTAGAGGTGTCTTAGGTACAAACTTAGATGGAACCAAGTTTAGAATTCTCAAGGCATATCCCTAGAAGGATATAGGCAACGAAAAATAACTCAACATTGATCTTATCACATTGAGTAGCAATCAATTTCTCTTTTCGACAACACCATTTTGTTGTTGTGCTCTAGGCCTAGTGAGTTGCAAAACTATTTTGCTTTCCACCAATTGGTATGTGAACTCTGTGTCTGGATACTCATCATCTTGATCTGATTGAAGAACCTTTATTTACTTTCCTAATTGTTTTTCAGCTTCTACTCGAAATTCCTTGAACTTTCTAAAAGTCTTAGATTTCTTCTACATTAGGTAAGCACAATCATAATTAGAATAATCGTCAATAAATATGACAAAATCTTCATACCCACATCTTGCTTGGATGTTTAAAGGTCTACATACATGTGTATGTATCAACTCAAGAGGCTCTTTGGCTCTTATTTCTTTAGCTGATAAAGATCTCTCGATCATTTTACCTTCCAAATAGGATTCACAGACTAGAAGTTCAATAAATTTTAGTTCCCTCAAAAGACCATTTTTAATTACTCTCTCAATCTTGTTTAGGTTAATATGTCCAAGTTTAAGGTGCCATAGAATTGTGTCATTATTATAAGAAATCTTTTGCATTTTATTCTTAGGTTTGGTGACCTAGAACATTTTAGTATTAAGCAGTGGTTTAGGACAAGGTTTAAAAAAATATAAACTATCATTTAGTTTTCAAGAATAAATATTTAAACTATTCTTAGAAATAGAAATAATTTCATTATCTAAAGAAACTGTAAATAATTGTTCATTTAATTTATAAACAGAAATCCACTTTCTTGTAAAACTAGGAATGTAATAAACATTATTGAAAACTAAATAATTTTCCTAAATTGAAGTCTAACTTCTCCCATTGCTTTAGCCGACACATTTGTTCTATTGCCCATGACCATCGTATACTCCCCATATACAAACTTGCTTAAAGATATAAGACTCTGCAAAGAAGAACAAAAATGATTAGTTACTCCTAAGTTAACTAACGAAGTTGAGAACTTATTCTCTAAACACATGTTTCTAAAACTGGTAAATCACATTCACCTTGATTCTTCTTCTTCTTCAGCTCCACAAGATACTTCTTGTAGTTTCTCTTCTAATGGCCTGGCTGATCACAGTGGAAACACTTTCCCTTGGCTTTTGTGTCAGAGCTGGTCTCTTTCCCATTGTCAGTCTTTTTACGATTCTTGTTCTTCTTGACTTGGGCTTTCTACCATTCTTGTTCTTCTTCTTGTTGCTTTTGGAAGAACTTGCTTCAGCAATATTTACGTCACCGCTCTTTGCACCTTGAACAGATTCATATTTTTGGAGCTTGTTCAACAATTGAGTGAGTCCTATGTGCATGTTGTTTATAACATAGCTAGTCTTGAACTTTTGGAAGGCGAGACTTAGACTTTCTAAGATCATTCCTACCTGTGTTCCTCAATCTATGATTGCGACATTAAACTCAGCGTCACGTAGATGGTTGATTATATTGACCACATGGATGTGAACAAGAGTGCCTGGCTTTGTCTTGTTGTCCATGAACAACTTTATAGCATCAAGATGAGCTGTCTCATTTGGTTGGCCAAACGTGCCATCCAACGACTCCATTATCTCACAAGTAGTCTCCATTTCCTCATGTTTCTTACAAAGCACTTCAAACATTCCACCTAATAGACAACACTTGGATTTCTGGTTGGTCTTCTTCCAACAAGCATAGGTATCCCGGTCTACTACTCTATCATTTGCCACGGGGACTAAAGGACATCCCTTTAGAAGGATGAACTTGTAGTTGTCATTTACAAGCATTAGGTTCATGTTCTTTTCCACTTGGCATAGGTCTTGCTAGTTAATTATTTAAGTGTGAGTAGATTGACAATATGATTAGACATATTGTTGGAAAATAAATAAATAAACATTCAATTTACATGCATGAATATCTTAAGCAAATAATATATGTTTTTGGCATAGTAAATATGATGCATGGATGCACATGAAAAATACATAAAAACATGTTTTAGTAATTATTGCCAACTATAATTTAATTTACCACAAATAATATATTGTAGTGCAGGTCAGATTATTTGTAAATTAAACTGAGATGTTCTTAATTTATAAAACATTATTCAAAATATTCATATTTTTAACATTTATTAACTGTAGTTACTTCAATAAAAAATATGATTAATGTTTAAATATATTTTTATGAGTATAATCTACCATTTCGGATTTCAAAGACTTAATTGTAAAGTGCCACTATAGCGTAGGTCAAATTAAAGGTACATACTAAAATTCTTATCGCTAGAAAGGATAACCTTTTATCAACCCAAATGGACACCCTCCGTAGGAAGGATGAAATCAATGTCATTTCAAGGTGCCATTTGTATCTTATGGTGTTATTCTAACGGTGGAGACCAATGGGTTGCATTGTTATACAACCCTCTCCCACTCAATATTTTGTAAATATGTATTTTATTTGTAATTCATCTCATGGTTTACAATTGCTAGTAATATAAACATTTTATATTTCTAGATTTATGAAATTCTAAAATTTAACTCTCAAATTCAATTTCATATATTAATTCTTTTTTGCAAATCAAATTTGCAGCCATTGATTAATTTAATCTCCTTAAATTAATTTTAAGTCTATATTCCATATTTGTAAATTAAACAATTCCAATATGATAAATAAATACGCATGTATGCATAGCATGTTATAAAACATATGAATAGGCATAGTAGAACTAATATGATATGTTATAACGCATGGACATATAATAAATTATCAACATAAAATAAAGCATTCAATTCGACAATTGAGATGGATTTGACCGAGTTCCTTAGATATTTAAATTATAATCCAATTGATATAATGAAAATAAAAGAAATTCCTAATCTATTTTAGTTTTTAATATCTCCATGGGCTTTCTTGTAATCCTCTTTAAATCATCATCGTTTGCCTTCTTGAAAAAACAAAAAATTAGAACAAGGTGAAAAAAGGCAAAAAACGGCCCTACACTAGTTTCGGTTTGCAAATCAACGCTGTAGTGCCACCGTGACGTTGAGCCTTCTATGAGCATGGCCAGCCAAGCACTCCAGCTGCATGCCCAACTCAATGTAGCAAAGCCAACAATTGCCGATGCGGTGACATGGTCTGGAGCATATGCTCCATTTTCACCCTTTTTTAATGGTTTCAAAAAACGTCGAACTTCGACCATCTTATGGTCAAAAATTCCAGTTCTTTAGGTCTTTATGGGACTTTGAGTCTTCAATAATGTTCCGTTTTTGAAATTACAATAATATTTAAATTACAAAAAAATAAATTACAAAAAATTCCTGACCCTTAATTATGGGCAAACATCAATTCTAATGAAAACAAAATTACAATAATTAAAGAGATCCTCAGAGCCATATAATTTATGACCAAATCCACTATCCATACATTCTCCATTCATCACATGAATAAATTAAAAATAAACATACATATTAATATGAAGTGTCTACGTATCACATACATACATAATAGACAATATATATTTATTTAAAAATGATTATCTCATAGTCAACCGCTTAAATTAATATATTATATAACCTGGCTCTGATGCCAATTGTTAGTGTTTGGAAAACATTTTTCATGAAATAGTAGAAACCGAACAATGGTTTGGAATGTATATAATAAAAAATTTTTCAAAACTTTTGTAAAACACGTTATAGATTGTATTAATTTAACGTTTCAATAGATATATAAAACATTCCTTGCCTGGGTGAAGAAAGGTGAAAGGAAAAACTCGTAAAGTAAAGACATTCTCTATTAATAAACCACAATCTTTCTTACCTAGTCCTAGACACTGGATAGATGAATGTGTAGGTGTCGGAGGAATTAAAGTTTTTATAGGATCACTCAACTCACTTTTCTTCACTCACACTCTCTCTTTGAATCTCTCCAAGACTCACAATTACATATTTTATGAATAGAGGACGCCTCTATGTATAGAGCATAAGAGACCCATCTAATTTTGAAGCTTTTTTTATTCTAATTAAATATCAAATATAAAATGAAAATAAAAGACAATATTTTCTCTTTCCTTACATTGTCATATGCACCACACACATATACACCATGTCTATGGGTGGCGCCAACAAGGAGGAGAGAAATCTGTTTGTTACCCAATCTCATTTGTTTTCATATTTAACTTTCTCTATTTGAATTAAATCACATTTATTCAAAATTAGAAATTCTAAACATGGAAAATTGGTAAACAAGCGTTGATGTGCACAAGAGGCTTTCCCTTTGTGCTATAGGATCCACATCTGCGATGTATGCCACACATAACGGGGCCCACTCATAGTGTGTCTTCTAAAATTATTTTTTTTATTTTATTAAATAATCTTATTATTTAATAAATATATATTATTAATTAATTAATCTTATTATTTAATAAATATAAATTAATTCATAATTAATTTATTCTAAGTGATAGTTAATTTAGAATTCCATAATAGTGAATTAATTATTTAAATCAATAATTTTATTTGTCCAAACAGCGTTTATAAAGATGACAAGAGGACCAATGGACTTATAATTTCAAGTTCCAGTAAAACCAATGTATTTATTAAACTCTTTAATTAATATGTTACTCTTTTATTGATTCAATGCAATATCACTAAATACTTGGAATTGCATTCTTAAAATTAAAAGTATTTAATTACATATTTTTTAAGTTGTCCATTTGATATAGTCATTTTAATATAGCAACTTGTGTATTTGCTTTGTTGATGCTGATTTTGGGTCTATCGTTTGTGTATGGCTGGTCATTTGTTATTTAATTATTTTGGTTGCGATTTGTTGTTATGTTGAGTGGTCTAGTTTGTGACATATTTAGGTTATCTTTTTCCTAAAATTAGTAGCTTTTCTAACTTTGCTTGGTTGTAATATTCAAACCTTAAATGAAATCACCACCTTTATTGGTTTTTGGACATTCCAAACCAACAATAGTTGCCCTCAATCCAAAGTTCTCTTTGTTCTACTATGTCAAGTGGTACTAGAGCCCAATCTTTCTCGACGTCATGGTCTGCTTCAACGAAGAAGCACACTGTGTCGATGACGTAGATCCTAATGTCCATGCCCTTCGCGTTGCTGTTGGCCTGCTCGAATGCTGTTTGGATGCTTTCTTCGTCAACATGCAACGTATCCTCACCATGCTTGGTGATGGTCAGCAAGATCCCAGACCCCCAAGATTTCCACATCCACTGTTTACTGCTCCTGTCATAGTTCTTGGCCCTTGGAGAGCTCGACGAGTTAACCCACTACCGGTAGTAGTTCCTTATCGTGATAGTGGAGATTTGGGAGTGTGGGATGCTTGCTCTTGACCACTCCAAATTCCTCCTCCTAATGCCATGCTATTTTTCAGACCCGTTGCACCATCAATCAAAAAGTGTGCAATGTGATTATTGATAGTGGGAGTTGTGAGAATATTGTTTCTAAGCCACACCTCTAACCTTACAAGATCGGGTGGATTAAGAAGGGGGTGGAAACTAAAGTGACCAAGGTTTGCACCATCCTATTTTCCATTGGCAAATTTTATCGTGATGATATTCAGTGTGATGTTGTTGATATGGATGCTTGTCATGTGCTCCTTGGACATCCATGGCAATATGATATTAATGCCATTCACAAAGGGAAAGAAAATAGTTATGTATTCCAATGGAAGTAAGGCCAGATCATTTTAATGTCAACTACGACCAAAGCCAAGGGTCCTTCTAAGCCTACCCTTTTGACCGTCTCGGGTAGTGACTTTTCTCGAGAGTTACGGGCTAGTTATAGGGTGGTAGCATTGTATTGCAAAGGACCACCTTGTCCTTTGGCTATCATTCCAAATGAAGTTACTGCTTTACTTGAGGAGTTTGCAAATCTAGCTCCTATCAACCTTCATTCCAAGTTACCTTCAATTCAGAAAGTGCAACACCAAATTGACCTCATTCTAGGCGTTATTTTATCGAACCTTCCTCACTATCTGACAAGTCCTAGTGAACA
This sequence comes from Artocarpus hirsutus, assembly GCA_946598075.1. Lineage (NCBI taxonomy): Eukaryota > Viridiplantae > Streptophyta > Magnoliopsida > Rosales > Moraceae > Artocarpus > Artocarpus hirsutus. The sequence continues at coordinate 31,856 of CAMOHE010048767.1, read as the reverse complement.
TGAGACTTTGCAAGGAATTTTTGATGAGTTACATGCTAAGCAACTTATATGTGTGGGCTTATCCCTTGCACTGTACCAGCAATTTTGGTTCCCAAAAAGGATAGGAGTTGGTGGATGTGTGTTGATAGTTGCGCCATCAATAAAATTATGATGAAATATCGCTTCCCAATCTCGTGTTTGAAGGACATGCAAGACAAGCTCGAGGGTTCTTGCATGTTTTTTAACTTGATCTTAAGAACGGCTGCCAATAAATTTGTATTCGGCTTAATGATGAGTGGAAAACCACCTATAAGACACGCAGGGGACTTTTTGAATGGCTAGTCATGCCGTTCAGACTTTGTAATGCTTCGAGTACATTAATGAGGCTCATGAATCAAGTTCTCAAACCCTTCATTGGCAAGTTTATCATTGTGTATTTTGACGATATCCTCATTTTTAGTAAGTCATCGATAGAACACTTAGAGCATTTACAGTGAGTTCTTGAAACACTTTGTGCCTACAAATTGCTCCTCAACCTCCAAAAATGTGAGTTTCATACTAACCAACTCTTATTTTTGGGTTTGTTATCAGTGAGCAGGGCATTCATGTTGATGATAGAAAATTTCAAGCTATTATCGAATGGCTGGTTCCATAATTGGTGCAAGATTTGTAGAGTTTTCATGCTTTGGCAACATTTTACTGGTTTTTTATTTACAATTTTAGTAGCATCACGGCACTATTTGACTAATGCATTAAGAAAGGACAGTTTTCTTGGGGCCTCAAATAACAATAAAGCTTTGACCTCCTCAAAGAAAACCTTAGTACAGCCCTTGTTTTAGCCCTCCCAAATTTTGATAAGCCTTTTGAAATAGAGACTGATGCCTCTATGATGGGTATTGGCATAGTATTAACCTAAGAAGGCCAACCTATGGAGTTTCTTAGTGAGAAGTTCAGTAAAGCATGTCAAAATGGTCCACACATAAGCAAGAACTCTTTGCCATTGTTCGAGCTTCACATCGTTGTGAACACTAACTCATCAACCATGAGTTTGTGCTCCACAATGACCGTCATGCCCTAAAATTCTTGAACTCATAAAAGGGGTGAATCGAATGTATACGCGATGGGTGTTGTTTCTCCAAAGCTTCACATTTCTTTTCAAGCATTGTTCTGGACAACTCAAAAAGGCTGTTGATGCCCTTAGTGAACGAGCATGCCTTCTATCCACTCTTAGCAAGGAAGTGATTAGATTTAAGTGCCTCAAAGACTTATATGCAGAGGATGAGGATTTTGCTACTACTTGGCCTGGTTGTTTCAATCATGAACCAATGGTGGGGTTATTTATTCAACAAGGCTATCTTTTCAAGGGTAATCAACTTGGTGTGCCAAAGACCTTCTTACGCGAGCATTTGATCTAAGAGTTACACTTCGCGGGCTTGCCATTCATACAGGGCGTGACAAAATGATCGCTTTATTGGAGTATCCTTTCTATTGGCCACGGATGCATCAGGATGTTGAGATGATATTCAATGTTGTGGTGTGTGCCAAATGGTCAAGGGCTAAGCACAAAATACTGGTTTATATACTCCTTTATTGGTGCCAAACTCAATTTGGGAAAATTAAGCATGGACTTTGTCCTAGGCTTATTGAACACTAAGCGGGGATTCAATTCTGCTTTTATTGTGGTTGGCCGGTTTTCAAAAATGGCACATTTTATTGCTTGCAAGAAGACTTCAAACGCTTTTCACACTACTCACCTGCTCTTCAAAGAGATTGTCCATTTTCATAGGATTCCGAAGTCTATCACCTACAATCGTGATATCAAGTTCTTGAGTCACTTTTGAAGGGAGCTTTGGAAGATGTTTAACACCTCCCTTCAATTTAGTAGCACCAATCATCCACAGACTGATGGGTAAATGGAGGTGGTAAACCACACTTTGGGCTCTATGATTCGGTGCATTGCATGCTCAAAGCCAAAGTTGTGGGATTTTGGTCTTGCTCAAGTTGAGTTCACTTTCAATAGCATGCTTGATTGCTCTACAAGCCAGCCCCCCTTTGCTATTGTCTATACCAAGCTTCCTAACTCTACCATTGATTTGGTTGAACTTCTAAAGCCAACGAGTAGGAAAACCGCTGAATTGACGGAACATATTTTTTAAATGCATCAAAGATGTGAGTCCATGTTAGAAGAATCTAATGCCCGCTACAAGTTCGACGCGGATCACTACTTCGTGCCAAAGTCTTTAATGTCGAGGATTTGGTCATGATCAATCTTAGCAAAGAGCGCTACCCGCCGGATCCTACCATAAGCTTCAACTTCAGAAACTTGGCCCTTTTCATGTTCTCAAAAGCCTTGTTGTAAATGCTTATTTGATTGATCTCCCTCCTCATATGAAGATCTCTAATGTGTTCAATGTGAAGGATATTTCTCCCTTTTATCCACCTGATGATGCGCCACTTGTTATTCTAACCACCCTGACAAGTCTAAAAATATTATTTATTCGAGTTCTTTACAAAGGGAGGAGAGTTGATGCAGCAGCTGGTGTATTTGCTTCTTTGATGGTGATTTTGGGTCTGTCATTTATGTGTATAGCTGGTCGTTTGTTATTTAATTGCTTTGGTTGTCGTTTGTTGTTGCTTCGTTGCGTTTTGTTGTTTTGTTGAGTGGTCCAGTTTGTGACATATTTAGGTAATCTTTTTCCTAGCAGGTTTTTCGACTTTGCTTGATTGTAATATTCAGACCTTGAATGAAATCACCTCCTTTGCCAGTTTTTGGACATTCCAAACCAACGAGAGCTACCCTCAATCCAAAGTTCTCTTTGTGCTACTATGCCACATTTCATATAAGTTAATCTTCCATAAATGATTCATAACTAAAGCTAGATAAAATCCATTAACCTTTCTAATAACTTCTTTATCCTTGAGTGCCATTGATTCTCTAATAAATAATAAATTCATGAACTTAATCATGAATTGAGCACTCTTATTATTCAAGCCCTAAATTAACACATAAGAGAATTATTTACCTGCTTCTCATTAGAGAAGGAATGGATTTTATCTAGTAATGTTAACATTCTCGGCTACTTACTTCATTATGCTTCTAAATTACAAGGAATAGGATTAGATTCTCAAATTTGTATGAAGCATCAAAAGGCATAAATCTATAAATAGGAGTCAGCTAATAACTCCAGATTAAGATCATCTTATATATGATCATCGGTCGATGTGATTAGAACTTACTACATTTAATGAAAATTTTTAGTTGTTCATATTACATTATGTCCCAGTCCTTTATAATCTTATTATGTACAACGCACTTATTTAATAACTCACTACATTAACGATTCAACTAAGACAGTTCTATAAAACATCATATGCTTTAAGGGATATTGTAACATTAATTACTATCAAAAAAGGCATAAGAAAAATTGTGTTAATTGATATATACGTGTGTGTGTGTATACATATAAACAGGTTGTAGTAGGAGCTTTGTCATAAATTGCTTTAAGTTAAATTTATTGCATAATTGTTATGATTAATATGCTTGTCACATATCTAGAGGTGTAAATTATCGCATGTTAATACGCTTGTCACACATCTTTATAGCTAGTAAAACCCCTAGTTAATACTAATTTCATTTGTCTCGACTAAAAAAAATTAAAGCACATAATTAATAATTTAATATTGAAAATAATTGTGATTTTATATCAACACTTAACAGTTAAATAATATAGTAATGCCAACAACAAAGCAACTTTGGTCAGTCATGAAGAACGCTATCAGATTTCAAAATTAAGGAGAAGAAAAGAGGTTTTTTTTTTTTTTTTTTGTTAAGGGAAGGGGGGGTGGGGGGTGTGTGGTGGCGGTGGTGGTGGTGGGTGTTAGTTCATTGTTTGATTTTTCTAGATTGATCAAATATGTGTATGTGATTTTAACATGAACTTAAGACACAAGAGATTAGTGCAACATAAAATTTTATATGAAATGAATAAAAGCACATGGTAGGTTTTTGTCATTATCGGACACAAAATAGCTTCTAGAGATGCATCAATTTCCATCTTGCTTTAACAGTATCAATGTCTCATAACTATTAAACTATATAAAAGATGCTCAACGGGCTTCACTTCGCCGTGACCTTCGTTTTGAAAGCCCAAATTTTAGACAAGCAATTGGAAGTTTCAAGAGTTATTTATCTTTTTATATTATGTATTTTAAATTAATTTAAAAAATATATCTCTAATTTTATATCTTATCAAATCTATCTCTATAACATCAAATTATATTTAGCATATAAATCAATACTTTTTTTCTTAGTCAACAATGAATTTTAACAACTAAATACCCTTAAAAAAACCAAAATACCCTAAATTGAAAAAAAAAAAAGACAGAATTTCTCACAATTTTTTTTAAAAAGAAGAAAAAAAATCCTCCACGCACTCCTCAAAGGCACCCACAAACCACCGTCATTACCACACTTCTATCTCTTCTTAGAAAGACAAGAAGCTCCATCTTTAAAACTTTGAGATTATACATATAATTCCTGGTTGATGAGTACTCAAGTTCTAGAGCTAAAGAATTTACATAAAAAAAGGTACAACTGCAACTCCTTTGTTTCTTCTGGCTAACAATAAATCTGGAAACCATAACTTCTCCAAAAATCAAACACCTTTCCCACCATAGAATTAGGCTTTTGTTTGTCAGAGGAGAACGCTCTCCTCTCACAACATCAAAGAAATGGAGAAGGATGTCTAGGTCGAACATGAAGCAGAGCGAAGAAAAAAGCAGCAAGGATGAAAATTTTGCGAGAATGTTGGAGGTAGAGTCAGGATGGGATGATGCTAAGGCAGGGATAGGAGGTAGGCGACAGCATAGGTGAGGTGGGTTGGCGATAATGGTTGGCGGCAATGGGGTGGGCTGAGGCGGGTAAGGATTTATTTGGATTCTTTTTTTCTTTTCTTTTTTTTTTTTTTCAGTTTCTTTTCTTTTCAAGAGTAGTTTGGGTAGTTGGGAGGTCAAAATCAAGGTTGATGGAAACAAGGTACGTTTTTGTATATTAAACCCAATGTAATGGTATATGTTTGATGAGATCTAAAATCGAGGTATATATTTTAAATAAACTTAAAATACAAAGTATAGAAAGGTAAATAACCCAGGTTTTAATGCTGCATGTCACTCCTTTTTGTGTGAATTAATTCAAATCATGTCCAATTAAAACTAAAGAAATTTATAAAGAATGCTCCAATCATACCACTTATTAAAATTGCCCTCTATCTCTTTTATGTTTGTAAAATTGTCCCTTTATTGTTTATTAATTTAATTTATAGTTTTTTCTTTTTGTCCCTAGTTAAAAAAGAAAAATCAGAAAAGCTAATCCCAAAATTTTTTCCAAAATGACATTTCTCTCTCTCTTCCTGTTGCTCACTCTTAATCTTCCTTCTCTCTCTCCATTCATTGTTCTCATCTCTTTTCGTCACCTCCTCTTTCTCTTCTATGTCTATCTTTTTTCACTATTGGTCTCGTCCCTAACGTTGTTGAGTCGTGATCATCGCTATAAAGATCAATGCTACTATCTAGCAAACTCCGATCAAAGTTCAATCGATCAAAGTCCAAGCCGCTCGCAAGGAAGCCACACCAAATCGTCTTCTAAAGCCATTGCATGGTCGAATCACTAGCTTGTGTTTGTGTTTGTCTTCATCATGGTGTTGGAGAACGACTACGGTCTGATTAGCACCAGATCCGGCCTTGTACCATTCACACCAGATCTAGTACTGGCGAAGACGGTGACATCACTTTCTTGATTTGCATTAGAGACGATGACAACGAGGACCAAAGCCTCCTCATTCTTGCTACTTAGCAAAAGCTTCCTGTGGCTCAGTTGAAGGAGCCATAGGCTGTAGCAGTCGCTCAACCAGCTAAGCTTTCCAAGCTTCCTTCCAAGCCGCTCCTTCCTGCTTAAGCCAATGAGCCTTAGTTCATATTTTTTTCCGTTTTGATAGACTTTGGATTTGGATTGTGTATTGGTTTGTATTGAGTTTTTTGTTGTCAGATTTTCTTTTTTTGTCTATATTTCTTTGGTTGTAGATAGAAGTTGGAGATTAACATGGTTTTGTTATTTTTTTTTCCTTTTTGTTAATTAATGCTTGACATTCTTTTATGAGTTTGGTGTTTTTGATGTGAATAGGGTGTGGTTTTTTTTTTTCATCAACAAAACATTGGTTTTTGAGATCATTGAAATAATTTTAGACGAAAAGGAACATTTAAAAATAATTAGATGCTATGACTATTCAGTGCAGTTTTCTTGTGTGCTGGTGCTACCTTCAAAAGCTATTGTGAGCATAAATATATGTCTCGGGAGAAAGCACCAAATTAATCTTACTTAAAGTATTGTCGTAATTAAATATAGTGGTGTATAAGTATTATTACCGCAGGGGATTGGATCTAATTATTTAGTTATTGACTCTAAATTTAAGATACAATAAAATTAAACAAAAGGTGGGGATTTTGGATTTAAACTATATTATAAAATGAAAGTAAACATAGAAAAATAAAGGAATATAAAACAATGATGATAAAACTGGTTAAAAGATCATTCGTTACTATTAAATAATAACCATACAGTTAATTATAGAATTATTCTCAATTAATTATCGAAACTACCAATCGTAGATAATAACAAGCTCTACTATCCCAATCTTTTCTTAGTTTGTAGATTTATTAAAACAAGCGCTCTATTAAACAACTTTCCACTAAACAATCTAGAACAAGCTCTCTAGATTTAATCTAATAGAAGCATTAAGTTGAGGAAGATAGGTTGATCTAAACAACAATCACACAAGCTCGGATCATTTAACCTAGGTTATACTCCACATGCAATCATACGTAAACTTGACCATAATCAATCACCACAATACATTAGTAATGATTAGAATAGCAAGACAATTATGGATCAAGCATTCCAATCTAGCATAAAATTAAATTCAAGTTCTATTTAGTTGTGCACCTAAATAAAACAAGAAAATAATCATGAACGTTAATTATAGAAAATCATAAACAATCTTAATTGGAAAACTGAAAAATAACTGTATAAATTAAGCATATGATCAAGTCTAGGGTTTTGAAATTCTCGTCAACCAAAACAAACCTAAAATAACCTAATTGAAAAAGAAAATAAAGAAGGAATGAAGAAAAGAACGATCATGGTGTCGAAGAATTTTCCACCTAGACGAAATTCCTTGAGCCACCACTGGAGCCTCTTCTCTTTTTCTTCTTCTTTTTCTTCATCTCCTAAGACTAAGAAAACTAATAAAAACTGATTTGATTTTGTGTTTCTAGGTAGCTTTTTATATGTTTATGTGTTAAGGATAAAAAGAGGCAAGTTTGGACTCTTTTTAGGTAAAAAAAATAATAAAGAGTAAAAATTGCAAACATGTATAGGGGCAAGGCCTCTTTCTCTCGGCCGCTTGCAAAAAAACACCTTAAGCTGAAAAGCTAAGCACGTAGAAGCATGAAATTTTGGCACAGCGACAAGCGGCTAGTTGGTGCTAAATGGTGTCGAATTCATCATTTTGCACCCAATTTACACCCTATTTGCCTTCGACAACTCCCAATAGACTCCAAATAGTATTTATGACTCTTAAAGCTTTAAAATCTATATGTTTAATCCTCTTTCCAACATTTCATATCAAATCACCTACAAAACACAAAAACACATATAAGAAACAAAATACTCAAAAATAAAGCAAAGTTTCATAAGAAAATTGTTTAGAAAATTATATTGAATTATGCACTTACCAAATTCCCCCACACCTAATCTTTGCTCGCCTTGAGCAAACCTAAGATGAAGAACGAATAATAAAAACATAAACAAAGAAAACTAACCTTCCAACCTTTTACCTCAAAGAACAATAAGAGTTATAGACTTGCAATCAAACAAATATTGCATCAAAACATTAGTCATTGCCAAGCTAATATATCCTTTAACAATTGTAATCATGTGAGTGTGTGTGTCAATAGCCAATGTTACTGATATTGAGACAACACATGCTTCGAAAATGGTAAACCCTTATAGTCTTCATAAAAACGGTCACCCAATCTTGGTTGAAAGGATCAAATGTCATAGGCTTCCTCTTTGGTGCAAATCTCCACAACGCCAAAGGCATCACTTGAAATCAAAAAGAACTTCAATATAGGTTGTAACGGGGCTAAGGAGCAATGGTTAAAAGAAAGAAAGGAATAAAATGTAACATAGGTTCTAAAGAATCCATAGAATTAGAGACATCATATAATTCTTCAATAAACACCACTCAAAACCCCATGAAATTCTTATATAGGCCAAATATCACTATGTTGGACTTTTTGTCATTCTAAACAACTTCGTAACACCCAAAATCAATTTCAGGGAAAGCCTAAGAATTTTTTTCCTCTTCTTGTTTTCATATGTTTTGCCTTCATTTATTTCTTTCTTGAAACATTTATTTCTTTTGTATTTATCTTTTTTCTTCTTTCTTTTTTTTCTCTTTTATTCTTAAGCTATCTTTACAAAAATATTCTTTCCTTCCTTCTCGATTCGATTCTCTGTCCATAATTTTCTTCTATTCCAAATCCAATTCCATGCAAAATCTCCCTTGAATGATGAAATAAGTTTCTATAATTCATCTTCAAAACAAGGGTAAAGGATTTAAGTATATCGGGCTAGGTAAGTACATAACGTGGTTAGCCAAACAAAAAGATATACATAAAAAGTTCAAATTGGCTTACTAGGAGGATGTTCTCTTAGAACATCAAACGGGGCTCTTGAAATGACCAAGGGAAATTCAATACCAAAATCTAATATTTAATTGGGTTTAGTTAATGAATTTACCCTTAAAAATTGTATTTTTTGTAAAAATTGTGATAATGTACAAATAAGCAGTATCAATAGGAAACTCCACTGTGAACTTGATGCAATGTTGATATGGTTAATACAAATTTTGTGAGTCAAAATACTCAAAAATTTATAAATAATATCCATAAAATGAATTTTATATCACAATTAATTGTAGAATTATGATATAAATAAATGGGTAATTAAGGTACATATAAGATAGAGAGTCTACCAAAACCCCAAAGTAGTGTAAAAAGGGCCGATGCGGTATAGGTGTACTGCTAAGTGGAAACATATAGATAAGAAATGTTATGTTTGGACTTCAAAAATAAACCAAAGGCAAGTAGAATATTCCTTACAGTCTGAGAAAATGTTTTTTTCACTGATTTTGCCACAACAGTATAAGAAAAATACTATGTGGTAAAAAATTATACTATGTAAAAATTTGGGGCCTACTAAGTGGACACCCATTATAATTTCTTTGGGCCACCATGCCTTGAAAGGTGGCCCAATCACACTAAGCCACCTTAGGCAGCCCACTTAATTACTTGGTGAGTCACCAAGTAAGATAAGCATCGAATAAGTGTAAACCAAGCCAAATTTTTTTCCCATTTCTTCTTCCTCACCCATGGCCACCTTTAGAGCTCCCTTTCAAAAATTTTCTTAAACCCAAATCTTGCAAAATTGACCCCAATTGAATTCAAGAAGCAAAGTTCAAAGGGTTTTATCAAGTTTAAGGTAAAAACCTAAACTTTTTTTCAAGTTCTCCTAGTTTTTTTTTCTTGGGTTAAGAGGGGAATTTGACGAGGGGAATTTTCATGTGAAAATGCCTAGGAAAAGCTTCAAAGAAGCCCTTGGAAAGGCTAGAAGCACAAAGTTTTCATTTGGGTAAGTTTTAATTCCTTAAACTTAAAGTTTAGTGGTTTTTGTTTTGATTTGTGTTATTTCAAAAAAAGCATGTGGGTATTCAAGCAAAGTTTTGATTAAATTCCATGGGTATATGATTTATGGCATGTTGGTATGGTTGAAATTAGGGATTGAATGTGCAAAATGTTAGTTTATGTAAAATAGGTTATTTTTATAATTTTAATGCTAGTTTTGCAAAAATAGTGATTGGGTATGAAAATGGTTTAGACAAAGGTTGGAATTGCCTTCACAGGGGTGGAAATGTTGTTTAAAAACTAATTTTTACAAAAATAACCCAAGGACTAAATTGCAAGAAAAAGTTTTTTCTCAGCAGATTTAAAAAATGCCCAAAAACACCCCTGTATAGTGAGAATTTCGAAAAAAGTAAAAACATGAAAGTTGTAGATTTTGACTAAATTGTTAAAAATTATGGATGGTTTGTCAAAAATCGCGATCGTTTGTAAGATATTAATTTTACAAAAAATTGTTAAAATTGAGAAAAAATTTTAAAAGGGCAAACATCTCATTTTCCAAAAGGATTTTGGATATGGTACTTTGAGCAAAAATGATCCTTGTGAAAAATAAAAAATTATGGTTTAAAGAGATTAATTTTAGTCCTGGGGCCAAAATTGTCAAAATTTTCAAATAAGAGGTAAAATTGCAATCATTAAAGTGTGGCATTAATGTAAAATAAGGAGACCTAAGTATTATTTTAAAATTAGTACGCAGCTATTTTCATTAAAATAGTAAAATCAAGCTTGGGAAATTTAGGAGGCCTACCGAGGACAAAATCATCATTTTTCCACGAGTAACTCGAAATGCTCCAAAATGTTCCAAAAGGGAAAAGGAGATGATTTGATAGATTTCCACCCTTCATTAGAAACAATAGGGTAGAGTAAGATAGGAGTAAGAAAACCCGTGATTATCGAAGTTGTATACAGTTATATAATTCGATCTATTAATTAACGAACGTTTTGTATTGACACATTAAAAAAGTAGTGAAAATTTGGCTAATAACGTTGTAATTGGCCAAACAGGACCCTATAAGACTAGGAAAGAGGGAACTGAGGTCAACTTGCACAGCAATCCAAACCAAGTAAGTACCCATCCCACCTACAATATGAAAATTTAGGTATATAACAGAATAAATATATATATATATATTTACACCTGCGTGTATATCAAGGTGTATACTTACGTGTGTACTATAATATAAGTACCTAAAAGTATATTAATATGTACCTATGAGTAATCAGAATAAGTACATGTGTGTATATTATGTTATATACCTGTGCGTATATTAATGTGTACCTGTGATTATATAAAGTATGTACCTGTATGTGCTATGCAGTACAAGAGTATTTATGTTTTGTGTACAACATGTGATTATAACTTCATGCATGGTATGATAACTATAATAATTAGACTGGTAAATGCATCACCAGGACTAAGGAGAGTGTCGTACTGACTCCTGACTCAAGAGGAGTTTAAGATTATAGTATGGTCTCAGTGTCACGCAGACCTATGTGTGCAATGATGTGAACACTTGGGCTCTAGCTAAAGATAAGAAATGATAATGATAAAAAATGTTCATAAGAAAGCATAACTGGATCATGCATTTTAGTAAATGTGCATGTGGGCTGTATTGGGACTTATTGGGCGTAAGCTCACTAAGTATTTCATGCTGTAGGTATTCCCACTAAAATGTCAGAATAGATTCCCTGATGAGCTAGAGGAGGAATGTGAGTAGTGTGCAGAATAGGTATGGATGCCGCCACAGTTATATTTTCGCTGTAATATATTTTAAGTTGTTTTGAAACGTGTTGTATAAAGGTTGAAACATAGTTAAATAAGAAAAACCTCTCTCAAGAGTATTTAGCAAACAGTGTTGTAAAAGAAAGTTTGTTATGCAAAAAAAAAATAATATGTATACGTTTGTATTTTGGAAGTTGCTAAAATCTGTATGTGCAAAAAGAAAAAAAAATCCTAAGTTTTATACCTATACATAAGTAAGAAAAAGGTTTATCACAGTCTGAGAAAGGCGGGTTATGACAGTTGGTATGAAAGCGAAAATCCTGCCACCCTACTGCACATTGTCGTCTACTCCACTGCCATAGCTTAAGTAAGATAGTTTAATTTTTAACATGGGAATATTGAATTATGATTCTATGTGACAACGTGATGCTAATTAAGATAATAAATATAGTATATGGTGGAGCCATATAATAACCATGACGTGGAGGTGGACCGAAGAGCGACTATTACCTTCTAGAAGATGATACCTCTGCGTTACTTTGGCAGTCAACGACCAATGGCCTTGACGGAGTGGTTCCACAAGATGGAAGCGATTTTTGAGGCTTGCCATATGCCACTGCATCTATAGGTTCCACTAGCCTTAGGACGACTGGCAAAGGAAGCACTAGAATGGTGGATGAGGCTCAAACTAGGAGAGCAGCAACATAACTAGGAAGAATTTAAAGCGTAGATTTCTAAAGCATTCACTTCGTTACCACCCACCAACCCTAACCAGTTCAGGTTAACCCTCATATGTGGGCAGATTGGCGCCATCGACTGTACGTATGTATAGAACCAATCTAGGGTAGGTATATAGGTAAGTCGGTTGAGCATTACTAATGAGATTTTGTCAAACCATGATACCGTTGATTCCACCAGAAATACCATTACGATGAATTTGTGACCTTATTTGGAGAGACCTTCTCGAAGTAGTCCAGCATTAGATGCAGTACCCAAGAGATTTCCTTAGCCTCAATGATTTTATTATGGAAGTATTGCATGCTAAGCAAAACGTAGCCGCGCTGTTAGAGGATCCCCCAGTAGAAATTAAAGATGATGATGAAGAGGATGATGGTGATGATGATGATGATGATGATGATGATGATGAGCTTGAATTTATTCCAGTACCCCCTGAACGTATTATCGCTAGTGACGACGAGTCTACTGATTTTAGCAAAGAGGAAGAGGAGGACCCTAAAGAGGATCTCAAAAATAGCGATATGTCAGGAGTAGAGTCAGATTAGAAAGAAAATGAGCCTATGAAGATTTTTATGTATTAAGATGTATGTAGATGTGTGGCTAGTATGGTTTTGACCTTATTGATTTTGTACATGAGTGTACATCTGGCAAGTGGTATCCTTCGTGGCGGTAAGGTATATATAGCCGGAAGAGATAATTGCTCCCAGGAATGATCTAAATAGTTTATGTAAAAAAGGAAAGTAAGTATGTATGTTAGTCACTTATGTAATGTTTTGGGAATGAAGAATGTAAAAGAAAAAAAAGAAGTTAATGAAATGAAATGTATGAGATGAGATATTAAGTTTATGTTATTGTTCATGTTTGCATGTATTTATATTATTTGAAAAAAAAGAAATTTAATACTATTGAGTTAATAGTATATATTGACTTGATAACGAAATTGTACGGTAGGCATGTAAAAAAAATTATTATCGATGGCTGATGCACACGGAGGACCTGTGAACCCAGACTTGATGGCCGTGATCATAGAATTACAATGGATACTTCAGGCTTAGGAGTTAGAAATGCAAGAATTAAGAGAGCAACTAGCTAACTAGAATCCCGTACCATCCACGAATTACCCCCAGTACCACCACTTCAACAAGCAGAAACCAGCCGCTTCAACTGCTCCAATAGTATCTGCCACTAAATTTTATGAAAGATTTTGATGGATGAAGGCCCCAGAATTTGACGGATCTACTGATCCACTAGAAGCCAATGATTGGCTTACTGGCATACAGAGAGTTCTAAAATTTATGGGACTCTGTGATCGCGAGAAAGTTTTATGTGCCTCATTTTCTCTCACTAAAGATGCTAGGAGATGGTGGGAGTCAGTTGAATGTAGACGGAATGTAGACGAAATGACCTAGCCAGATTTCATGGAAGAATTTGGAAGGGCCTATTTTAATGTGGAAATTATGGTAGCACAACAAGAAGAATTTAATAATTTTCGACAAGGCAATATGTCAATGGCCGACGCTATAAAGAGATTCAACCAATTAGCATGTCTTTGCCCTGAACCGGTACCTACTGATCGAGAGCAGATAAGAAGACTAATACAGATGTTTCGAACTAACATTGCCCTTGTAGTTGATAATGGAGGGCAAGCTCCTAAGGATGTAGAGGATTGCATCGAATGGGCTATTAGAGTTAAGTTTAGAATTGCTTGTGATAAGCAGGAAAGAGTAAGAATTTTTAAAGCTCAAAATGAGGAAACAACTTTAGCCAAATAGAGTCAAGCTTTGCTAGCAAAAGGATAAGGAAGCATTCCGAGTTAGGGGCAGTCATAGAGTCACCCAACTGGACTTAACCGGAGCACCAATAATAAGAGGAAATGGAACATAAATAATCCAAAGAATCAGAAGGGACAACCACAAAAGAGGATCAATGATGGAGGAAATAACAAACCTCTCTGCGGGCAATGCAGGAAGAGGCAAGCGGGAGAGTGCAAAGCAGGCACTAACAAGTGTTTCATTTGTGGCAAAGAAGGACACTATGCTAGAAACTGTTTTTCCAATCCTCAGAATCAGCAAAGACCCTAGGGAACCCAACTTCATGTAGTCCAAGCGCAGATTAAAGGCCCTAGCATCAGTTAGGGACGCCTGGAAGCTCCAGAACCCAGTGGATGGATTTATGCTTACACAAAGAAAAAGGATGATGTGGGAACTTCAACAGTGGGACAAGTCAGTTTTCTGTTACCAATACTGATGCCTATGTTTTATTTGATTCTGGAGCAACGTATTCATTCGCATCACTTAAGTTTGCTAAACGGATAGGAAATGAAGGGGATAGGATAGAACAGACTTTTAGAACTGCACTTCCCTCTACGGAGGTATTAAGTTCTGATTATTGGTTACATCACATATCCATCATCATTTGTGGAAGGGAATTGTATATCAATTTAATAATAATTGATATACAAGATTATGACATTATCTTGGGAAAATACACTACCAAGATTAACTGCCGACATTGCAAGGTTACGTTTCGACCTTCTGGAAGTGAAAAGTTTATGTATTCAGGGAAGATTCCTAAGACTCCAAAGGCATTAGTTTTGGTGTTGAAAGCAAGGAAGATGTTGGAAAGTGGATGCACCGGTTATCTGGTGAATTTAGTAAATAAAGATCAGGAAGCTCAGTTCGGACTAGAGAATGTTCCTATAGTAAAAGAATTCGTCGACATGTTTCCAGACAAGTTACCGGGCTTACCATCAGAGTGGGAGATTTCGTTCGAGATTAAATTGACGCCAAGTACCACCCCGATTTCAAAGGCACCGTATCGTATGGCTTTAGGAAAACTTAAAGAGCTTCAGGTGCAATTGCAAGAATTGTTGGACAAAAGGTTTATCCGACTGAGTCATTCTCCATGGGGAGTGCCAGTTTTATTTGTCAAGAAGAAAGATGGAACCTTATGGATGCACATTGATTACCAAGAACTAAACAAGTTTACAATTAAAACAAGTATCCACTTCCAAGGATTGACAACTTATTTGATCAATTGAAATAAGCGTCTGTATTTTCAAAGATTGACTTACACTTTGGATACCATTAACTTCGAGTTAAGGAAGAGGACATGCCAAAGACAGCATTTCGAACGCGTTGTGGACATTATAAATTCTACGTTATGTCATTCGGATTGACTAATGCCCCTGTAGCCTTTATGGATCTTATGAATTAGATTTTCAAGGATTACCTCGATAAATTCATTTTCGTTTTCATCGACGACATTCTCATTTATTCAAGAACACCAGAGGAGCGTAAGAAACACTTGAAGATTGGACTGCAATTGTTAAGAAAGCATCAGTTATACGCCAAGTTCTCCAAATGTGAATTTTGATTGGAAAAAGTCCATTGCCTAGGACATGTGGTGTCACGAGATGGAGTATCTATTGATCCTTCCAAAGTTGAAGCAGTAAATAAGTCGCCTACACCAAAAAGCGTCACTGAAATCAAGAGTTTCCTCAGTTTAACGGGCTATTACCAACGTTTTGTAGAAGGATTCTCCAGACTTATAGCACTGCTTACGGTTCTTACACAGAAAGCAGCAAAGTATGAATGGACTAAAAAGTGCGAAGAAAGTTTTTAAGAGTTAAAAAGGCAACTCACAAGTACACTGGTACTGACTATACCTGATCCAAACCAAGGAAATTTTGTGATCTATAGCGAAGCATCAAAAACGGGCTTGGGAGCTGTACTTATGCAAAATGGAAAAGTGATTCCATATGTACCTCGGCAACTAAAAGATCATGAAAGGAACTACCTAACGCATGACTTGGAATTAGTGGTGATCATATTTGCGCTGAAGATTTGGCGTCACTATTTGTATGGAGCTAAATGTGAAATTTATACCGACCATTAGAGTTTGAAGTATATTTTCACACAGAAGGAGCTCAACATGAGACAACAAAGATGGCTTGAGCTAGCTAAGGACTATGACTGCGAAATTTTGTATCACCATAGAAAGGCTAACCGAGTAGCTGAGGCACTCAGTCGTAGAACAACATCCTCACTTGCAATGATGTAGCTAATACCAAAATCTCTCCAAAGAGATTTGATCGAAGTAGGAATAGAGATAATCATAGAAGGACTAGCTAATATATCATTCTGACCAATTATCTTGGAAAGTCTGAAAAAGCAACAAGAAGCAGATCCTTCACTGCTCAAATATAAGAATGAGGTCCTTGAGAACAAAGAAGCAGAGTTTAGCATCCTAGAAGATGGCATTCTTTGCTAGAAAGGCATATTATGCATTCCCAATAGTGAAGAGTTGAAGAGGCAGATATTGGAGGAGGCTCATGAGGTACCATACGTTGCTCATCCAGGAGCTACCAAAATATACCAAGATTTGAAAGAGCACTATTGGTGGCATGGAATGAAGAATGACGTTGCGAGATTCGCCAGTAAATGTCTCACGTGTCAAAAAATGAAGGCTAAACATCAACGACTGGCAGGCGAATTACAGAAGATTGAAATTTTGGAATGAAAATGGGACCAGATAACTATGCATCTAGTGACTGGACTACCTAAAACTAAAGGAGGACATGATGCTATATGGGTAATTATGGACATATTGACCAAATCGATAGACTTTTTACCCATTAAACTTAGCAGTTCTATAGAACGATTAGTTGAGCTGTAGTTGCCCAAATAGTTAGATACCATGGAGTTCCAAAATCTATTATTTTTGATCGTGATGGCCGATTCACTTCCAAGTTTTGGAGGAGCATTCACCAAGCAATGGCAACGAAGCTGACCTTTAGTACAGCTTTCCACCCTCAAACAGATGGTCAGTCTGAAAGGACCATTCAAACTCTAGAGGATATGCTGAGAGCCTGTGTGCTAAATTTCAAGGGAGGATGGGATAAAAGCTTCCATTGATCGAATTTGCTTACAATAACAACTATCAAACCTCCATAGGCATGGATCCACACGAAGCTTTCTACGGGAGAAGATTAGATCGCCACTACATTGGTATGAAACCAGAGAAGAAGTATTATCGACTACGGATTTCGTGCAAAGGACAACGGAGGATGTGAAACTAATATGTCAACGGATGGGAACTGCTTTTAGTCGTCATAAAAGTTATGCTGATTGGTGATAAAGACCCCTAGAGTTCCAAGTAGTGGATTTGGTCTTCTTGAAGGTAACACCAATAAAAGGAGTAGTAAGATTTGGGAAGAAAGGTAAACTCAGCCCAAGGTATATTGGACCACTTGAAATTCTGGAAAGAGTAGGTAGTGTAGCCTATAAGTTAGCTTTACCTCCTGAAATGGCATCGGTACATAACGTGTTCCATGTATCCATGCTAAAGAAGTTTGTACCTAATCCTTCACATGTCCTGCAGCCTGAAGAAATTGATGTACATGAGAATCTATCCTATGAAGAGAAACTAGTTTGAATTCTGGCTTAAGAAGAAAAGGAACTAAGAAACAAGAAGATACCTCTCGTAAAAATTTTGTGGCGCAACCAACAAGTAGATGAGGCAACTTGGGAACGAGAGGATGAAATGAGGAAAGTCTACCCCGAATTATTTTGATTTTTGAGAACAAAAATTCTTAAAGTGGGTAGGTTATAATGACCAATGGAAATTCATTAACAAAATCTAATATTTAATTGGGTTTAATTAATGAATTTACCCTTAAAAATTGTGATAATGTACAAATAATCAATATCAATAGGAAACTCCACTGCGAACTTGATGCAATGTTGGATATGGTTAATATAGATTTTGTGAGTCAAAATACACAAAAATTTATAAATAATATCCAAAAAATGAATTTTATATCACAATTAATTATAGAATTGTGATATAAATGAATGGGTAATTAAGGTACAAATAAGATAGAGAGTCTACCAAAACCCCAAACCAGTGTAAAAAGGGGTCTGATACGGTATAGGTATACTGCTAAGTGAAAACACATATATAAGAAATGTTATGTTTGGACTCCAAAAATAAACCAAAGGCAAGTAGAATATTCCCTACAATCTAAGAATATGTTTTTGCATTGATTTTACTATGGCAGTATAAGAAAAATCTTGTGTGTTGAAAAATTATACTCTGTAAAAATTTAGGGCCTACTAAGTGGACACCCATTAAAATTTCATTGGGCCACCATGCCTTGAAAGGTGGCCTAATCACATGAAGCCACCTTAGGTAGCCCACTTGATTACTTGGTGAGTCACCAAGTAAGATAAGCATCGAATAAAGGTGAACCAAGCCAAATTGTTTTCCAATTCTTCTTCCTCACCCACAACCACCATTAGAGCTCCCTTTCAAAAATTTTCTCAAACCTGAATCTTTGCAAAATTGGCCCCAATTAAATTCAAGAAGCAAAGTTCAACAAATTTTAGCAAGTTTAAGGTAAAAACCTAATCTTTTTTTTCACGTTCTCCTAGTTTTTTTTCTTGGGTTAAGAAGGGAATTTGACTTGGGGAATTTTCATGTGAAAATGCCTAGGAAAAACTTCAAAGAAGCCCTTGGAAAGGCTAGAAGCACAAAGTTTTCATTTGGGTAAGTTTTAATTCCTTAAACTTAAAGTTTAGTGGTTTTTGTTTTGATTTTTGTTATTTCAAAAAAAGCATGTGGGTATTCAAGCAAAGTTTTGATTAAATTCCATGGGTATATGATTTATGGCATGTTGGTATGGTTGAAATTAGGGATTGAATGTGTAAAATGTTAGTTTATGCAAAATAGACTATTTTTGTAATTTTAATACTAGTTTTGCAAAAATAGTGTTGCGCATGAAAATGGTTTAGACAAATGTTGGAATTGCCCTCACAGGGGTGGAAATGTTGTTTAAAAACTAATTTTTACAAAAATGACCCAAGGACTAAATTGCAAGAAAAAGTTTTTTCTCGACAGATTTGAAAAATGCCCAAAAAACCCTTGTGCAATGTGAATTTTGAAAAAAGTTAAAACACAAAAATTGTAGAACACTACGAGACTATTAAGTATCGTAAATGGTTCGTCAAAAATCGTGATCGTTTGTGAGTTATTAATTTTACAAAAATTTGTTAAAATTGGGAAAAAATTTTAAAAGGGCAAAAATGTCATTTTCCAAAAGGACTTTGGATATAGTACTTTGAGCAAAAATGATCCTTGTGAAAAATAGAAAATTATGGTTTAAAGAGATTAATTTTAGTCCTGGGATAAAATTGTCAAAATTTTTAGATAAGGGAAAAAATTGTAAAGTTTCATTAAAGTGGGGCATTGATGTAAAATAAGGAGACCCGACACCCTAGGAATTATTTTAAAATTAGTACGTAGCTATTTTTGTTAAAATAGTAAACTCGAGCTCGAGAAATTTAGGAGGTCCATCGAGGGCAAAATTGTTATTTTTTCACGGGTAACCTAAAATGCTCCAAAACTTTCCAAAAGGGAAAAAAGGGATGATTAGATAGATTTCCACCATTCGATAGAAATGATAGGGCAGAGTAAGATAGAAATAAGAAAACCCGTGATTATCAGAGTTGTATAGTTTTGCAACACGATTTATTGATTAACGAATATTTTGTATTGGCACATTGAGGAAGTAGTGAAAATTTGGCTAATAACGTTGTAATTGGCCAAACAGGACCCTAGAAGACTAGGAAAGAGGGAACTGAGGTCAACTTGCACAGCAATCCAAACCAAGTACCTATCCCACCTATAATATTGAAATGTAGGCATAGAATAAAATAAATACATATATATATTTATACCTACATGTATATCAAGGTGTATACCTGTGTGTGTACAATAATATAAGTAGCTATAAGTATATTAATGTGTACTTGTGAAGGGGTGTTTGGAAGAGTAGTGCGAACTAGTGATTAGAACCACTTTTACTATAGCATGTGAGAGCTTTACACTGTGGCATTTTTTTTATTGTTACTGTAGCATGTAAGAGCTTTACACTATTTATAACTGAAAAAGTGGTGGGAACCACTTTTTGCCAAACATGGCGTGAGCATACAGAATAAGTACCTGTGTGTATATTATGTTATATACCTGTGCATATAATAATGTGTACCTGTGAGTATATAAAGTATGTACCTGTATGTGCTATACAGTATAAGAGTATTTACGTTTTGTGTATAACATGTGATTATAACTTCATGCATGGTATGATAACCATAATAATTGGACTAGTAAATACATCACGAGAACTAAGAAGAGTGTCGTACTGACTCCTGACTCAAGCGGAGTTTAAGGTTAGAGTATGGTCTCAGTGTCACCTAGACCTATGTGCACAATGGTACAAACACTTGGGCCTTAGCTAAAGATAAGACATGACAATGATAAAGAATGTTCATAAGAAAGCATAACTGGATCATGCATTTTAGTGAATGTGCATGTAGGCTATATTAAGGCTTACTGGATGTAAGCTCACTAAGTATTTCATGCTGTAGGTATTCCCACTAAAAGGTCAAAATAGATTCCCTGATAAGCTGGTGGAGGAATGTGAGTAGTATGCAGAATGGGTATGAATGTCGTCATAGTTATATTTCCGCTGTAATATATTTTAAGTTATTTTGAAACGTGTTGTATAAAGGTTGAAACATAGTTAAGTAAGACAAAACCTTTCTCGAGAATATTTATCAAACAGTGCTGTAAAAGAAAGTTTGTTGTGCAAAAAAAAATATATATATGCATACATTTGTATTTTGGAAGTTGCTAAAATCTATATGTGGAAAAAGGAAAAAAAAAATTCCTAAGTTTTACACCTATACGTAAGTAAGAAAAAGGTTTATCACAGCCTGAGAAAGGCAGGTGTGATAGCTCTGGCTTATTTGGCCTTGGTGATAGAGAACCTGGTGCCTCAAATCATTTATAAAGTGATGCTTGATCAGCTGTTTGCCTCGAAAGTCCTCTGGGAGAGTTCTAAAGCTCAAATTGGCTTATTAAGGGGACGTTTTCTTGGAACATTAAACAGGGCACTGGCTTATTTGGCCTTGGTGATAGAAAACCTAGTACCTCAAATCCTTTTTCAAGTGATGCTCGATCAGTCGTTTGCCTTGAAAGACTTCCGGGAGAGTTCTAACATTGAACTCTGACAAGACAAAATTAAAATGAGAATTAAAATAAAGGTATAAGAATCTACTTAATCTAACATGTGGGCCTCTTTATCAAATTACATGACTATGTGTATTAAGTGTGAGTATAATGATTATAAAGACATATTAACAAAAGAATAACATGAAGATTTAACACAACACTTATCCTTAATCAAATCCATAAACGTTAATACTCAAATCTCATTAATGAGGTTGGAAGGTATCCTATGACACAAAAATGACACAAAAACATGAACTAAAATGAAAAATTTTAAATTTTTAAGGTTATTTTTATGGTTTTTTTAGATATGAAAAAAAAACTAATGAAAAAGAAAAATAAAAATCCTAAATCCTTACCCCACACTTAATCCTTACATTGTCCTCAATGTAAGACTAAGCATAGAAGAGAAGTGACAACATAAACATATAAAACAAAACAAACAAAAACAATAAATTAAAAAAATAGAGGGAAGGAGAGTAAGAAAGATCAAATCTCTATTGGCACGCTTGCCATCTGTTGGATTGCCTCCCATAAAGTGCTTGGTTTTATGTCCTAAACTTAATATAGAGAGGTGGCATTAAAGAGCAACTTCTGCCCAATAAAATGTGTCATAGAACACCACCCTTGGGTCTTCATTATTAATGCCCTCAAGCTTGGAAAGATGTGGAAGATGTTTGCATGTCGCTCCAATTTGACTCAATTTTGAATGCGCTTAGGAGGAGAACTCCGATTCTAGCTTTAACTTTTCAAGGATGTAGTATGGTGAAGGTGGCACCAAGAGGATGAAGGGATCCGTTGGTGGGGTATAATTATGACCATCGATGGGGTCAAATTGATGGTCATATATGCTTCCTCATCCTCCAACGGCTTATGTAATTTGGCTTTATAAAGGTATTCCTCAAATAATGGCCTTTCTAATTGCTCATCATTCTACACTTGATTCTCCAAAACCATGCTCGCGATGTGATCTTTATAAAATTCATGGCCTTCAATGGACATCTCATGACTTAGAACGTATAAATCACTCTCAACTACGCGAGTGTCTAAGTGTTGAGTTAAAACAATGTCAAAGATCTCTATATTAACATCCTGAGACTCGATCTCCTCTAGAGGATCAAATTCCCATAAAGCTCCCATGATATGTGAATTGCTCTCCCAACCTAGGTTGTTCGAGTCATTATCAGTCCACACCATGTTTTTCCTCGTTTGATTATCGCCTTGTTCCTCCAACCTACTTATAAGGCTAGCCAATTTATTGATATAATTTTCCAATTTGTCAAGGCTAGTGGTTATCTCTTCTCGAAATTGTAACATTGAGCAGCCAAGACACTAATTAGGTTTTCAAGATATGTACTTGTAGGTGGTTGGTCCACCAAGGCTCCTCCATTGACAGTTTAAAACCCAATATCATAAGATTGAGTGTCAATCCATGGCTTCAAATTATAGTAATCATCCTCCCATCCTTGGTTGGTCCTTGAATAATTATAACTCCAATGATCGTACTTAGTCATGTCTTTCAACATGAAACAAGCTTCATCCATGGATTGTTAGTAAAAAGAGATGGTGTCGTTACCTCTTTTAACCCAATATCTCATTGTCTCACATAAGCAGTCAAGGAAGATTTAAAGTTGTCACTCCTTAGATAACCCATGATAGGGAAATCAAATGAGCAAATCCTTGTATCTCCACCAAGCAATATACACTAGTAAAAATTGAGGATTACACGACGGTCAAAAAATTGTCGTGAAATCGTCCGTCGTGGTACCAAAGAGACTTTTTATGGCAGTTTTTTACCGTCGTGGAATGCCGTTAATGGCGGGTATTAAGTGTATTCTATAGGAGGCTACCACAATGGTTTTTTAAAAAACCGTCGTGGAATGTATAGATTATACGACGATTTTCAATGAAAATCGTTGTATAATCTTGGTAAATTTCTTCTTTCCATGACAGTTTTTGTAAAAAACCGTCATGTAAGGTATAGTTTTCAGGACGGTTTTTAGTAAAAACCATCATGGAAGATTAGTATCAGCAAAAAAAAATTACTAGAATTTTTAATTTTCCATGGTATGGCCAGTCTCATATATTATCCACAAATACAAGGCCTTGATTGCTAGTGAGTTTTAAGCAACAAAAAATATAAATAATTGCTATCATGTTCATAGAGGATTCTCATCAAACGTGTAGTGCGCATCACATATTCAAACACATACACAATACATAGAAAGTAATTAAAGCTAAAACTAAAACTAGAGTTAGAATTAAACAACTAAAACAAATTAGTTCACAAAAACCATAAAATAATTAATACTAAAACAATATAACTAAAAATTAAGATAACTAAACAATAAAACAAGAAATGAAAAGTTACCAAATGGCAGTCAAAGGCAGGCAACAACGGTGTCATAGAGGTAATAAGCTCAAAGAGAAGAACACTTAGAGAGTTCATCAAACTGTAGTGAGTATCACATATATAAACACATACACAAACCACAAATAATTAAAACTAAAATTATATAACTATTTTTTTAAAACTAAACAATAAAAAAAGAAACAAAATTTTACTAAACGTGGTCGGACGTGGGCCATGGTGGGTTCATAGATGCGACAGCTTAAAGAGAAGAAACTTGAAGAGAAGAACCTTCACAAATAAGGGATGGTGATGAGCTTGTAGGTTGTGGAGGCCATGAGGCTAACGGCAGCATGTTAGATCAAGGCAAAGACGAAAGTGGTGATGGTAATGGCAAAGAGAGAGAGGACTTAAGGTTTAAAGAGAGAGAGAGAGAGAAAGAGGTAGGACTGGGTTTAGAGAGACAAGGGTTGAGTTTGAGTGCTAATTCGAATAAGAAAGAGAAAGAGCGGGCCTTTTAAAATTTTGCTGATTGTGGTAAGGGTGGGCTTTTTAATTTTCACTGACCATCTTTCATGATAGTTTTTATAAAAACTGTCATATAATATGCCTCCTACCACGATGGTTTTTTAAAAAACTATCGTGGTAGATTCGGCTTACCACGACGGTTTTTAAAAAAAAGGGTTGTGGTACATGCCCCCCATTTCACTATAGTTTTCGTCTTTGCGGGCATAACTTCCCGTGTTTTTTTCCTTTATCATGATAGTTTTTGAGAAAAAGTCGTCAAATAAAGGTCGTATAATCTTGAATTTGTTGTAGTGATAGAATGGCTACAAGTTTCGTTGGACAAAACTTGTGTTCTCAAAGTACCTTGAACAAAACAAACACAAAACAAAATTTATAAAATAATTTTTTTGACCAAAAAGAAAAATTAATTAAAACTAAGAAGAACAAGATAAATTAATTAAAACCAACAAAAACAAGATAACTAATTAATTAGGAAACAATTCGCAACGACTGGTGCTAAAATTTGATGTGTCTTGGGAGAAAGCACCATATTAACTTTACTTAAAGTGTCATCATTATTAAATACAGTGATGAGTAAAGATCGATTCCACAGAGGATTAGGTCTAATTAATTAGTTATTGACTCTAAACCTTAGACACAATAAAATTAGATAAAAAGTTAGGATTTTGGATTTAAACTAAACTACGAAATCAAAGAAAACACATAAAAATAAAGTAAAATAAAACAATGATGATAAAATTGGTTAAAAAATCATTCGCCACCACTAAACAATAATCATACAATTAATTATAGAATTATTCCCAATTAACTATCTAAACTACCAACAGTAGATAACAACAATCCCTTGTAGTTTAAATAAAACAAGTGCTATATTAAACCCCTTTCAACTAAACAACTGAGAACAAGCTCTCTAGATTTAATTTAAAAGAAGCATTAAGTTGAGAAAGATAGGTTGATTTAAGCAACTATCATACATGCTCAGCTCAATGAACTTAGGTCATGCTCCACATACAATTATACAAAAACTTGACCATAATTCGCTACTAATGATTAGAATAACAAGACAATTACGGATCAAGCATTCCAATTTAGCATAAGATTAAGTTCAAGTTCTATTTATTTGCACACCCAAACAAAGCAAAAAAAAATCATGAACATCAATTATAGAGGAATATAAACAATCTCAATTAGAAAACCGAAATGTAAGTCTATAAATTAATCATATGATCAAATCTAGGGTTTTGAATTCCCTTCAACCAAAATAAAAAAAATAACATAATTGAAAAAGAAAATAAAGAAAGAATAAAGAAAAGAACGATTATGGCATCGAATAATTCTCCACTTGGATGAAATTCCTTGAGCCACCATCGGAGCCTTTCATCTTTTTCTTCATCTCCTAAGACTAAGAAAACTAATGAAAAACTAATAAAAACTGATATGATTCTATGTTTCTAAGTAGCTATTTATAGGTTTGTGTTTTGAGGATGAAAAGAGACAAGTTTGGCTTTTTTTAGGAAAAAAACAGAGTGAAATTGTAGACATATGCAGGGGCAAGGCCTCTTTCTTGCGGCCGCTTGCCAAAAAACACATCGAGCTGAAAGGCGAGCGTGCAGCTACATGGAATTTTAGCTCGTGGGGGCATAAAATCACAAAATATCCTCATAGCTGCATGGAATTTTGGCATAGGGGCAAGCGGTTGGTTGGTGCTGAATGGTGCCAAATTAGTCATTTTGCACCCAATTTTCACCCAATTCGCTTTCGACAACTCCCAATAGACTCAGAATAATACTTATGACTCTTGAAGCTCTAACATCCATATTTTTAATCCTTTTTCCAACCTTTCATATCAAATCACCTATAAAACACAAAAACACATATAATACACAAAATACTCAAGAATAAAGCAAAGATTCATAGGAAAATTGATTAGAAAATCATATTGAATTATGCACTTATCAATTGGCATTTTTTTGTTTCAAAGAAAATATATTGAAATCTAATAGATAGAACCTATCAGGTTACAATCTAGCACCCCACGCTAGCGACCGGAGGCAGCTAGTGCTTCTTTGTTTCAAAGAAAATATGTTAGAATCTAGTAGGCTCTAACGTTGTAACCTACTCTAGCAGCCTACCGTTGGAACCTAGTAGGTTACAATTTGGCACCCCGCTCCGACAACCGGAGGTGATTGATGCTTCTTTATTTCAAAGAAAAAATGTTAGAATCTAATGGGTTCCAACTTTGGAACCTATTACGTTATAATCCGGTACCCCATGCCAACAACCAATGGCGATTGGTGCTTCTTTGTTTCAAAGAAAAAATGTTGGAATCTAGTAGGTTCTAACTTTGGAACATATCAGGTTGCAATTCGGCACCCCCTGCAAGGCACAGAGTAATCTACCATATGAGGGAGTGAGAAAGGGGTAATTTGGACTTTTAATAAATCACCTTTTCTAATTGAAGATGGAAAGGTAACTCGGACTTTTAATAAATCACCTTTTTTTAAAGGGCAATGTAGAAAATTGGGCAACTTACAAGAATGCCCCCTTAAAGGAGCACTTTTTCAAAATTGTCCTCCTAAAAGACTTTTTTCAAAACTGCCCCTTTAAGTAAAAAATATGATTTATTAAAAATCCAAGCTACAATTCCTTCTTTAGTTAAAAAAGGATTTATCCAAAGTCTTAAGTTACCTTCCTTCGCCACTCTCTCATATGGTAGATTACTTTGGTCAACGGCTTGGGTGCTGTAGCGTAACCTGGTTAGTTTTAAAGCTAGAATCTACCAAGTTCTAACATCTTTTCTTTGAAACAAAGAAGTATCAATTACCTTCGGTCACTAAAGTGGGATGCTAGATTGTAACCTGATAGGTTCCATTCTAACATATTCTTCAAAACAAAGAATACCAACTGCCTCTGGTCACCTATGCAGGGTGTCGGATTATAACCGAGCAAGTTTCAAAGTTGAAACCCATCAGATTCCAACATATTTTCTTTGAAAAAAAGAACCATCACCGTCGTCAGCAAGGGATGCTAGATTGTAACCTGATAGGTTCTAAAGTTGGAACCTACCAAATTCTAACAGATTTTCTTTGAAATAAAAAAACACTAGCTGCCTTTGGTCACCGACAAGAGGTGCCGCTTTGTAACCTCTAACATATCTTCTTTAAGACAAAGAAGCACTAACTTGCATTGCAATAAGTGACTCATATCCTACTCAAAGCTAAGAAATCTTAATTACACATTTCGACAGCCACCTGGTGTGCAAAATTTTTGTTCTGTCACAAAAATCCAAAAACATATTGCACATTGTTGAATTACTCGTAATTTGATCAAATAATTCAATTGTTGGTTTGATGTTGAACATTATTTGTGAGAAATTCAGAGCAAAAAGTAAAAGGAAAAAAGAAATCTAATGAGAAGGACTTAAGCAATGAAGATGGATTGGTCACACAATAATCGGTGTTCTTCCACTATAGTGACCGACAAGAAAGACGGTGGAAAATGGAAATAGAACAAAATGATAAGGAAACCATTAACTTTTAAGCATTTCAACTATTTATTTATGTCTTTTAAAAAAAAGAAAAAGAGAAAGAACTCAGTTGATATGAAAAGACTGTTACCCTTGAAAAGTCTTCCAATTTTCTTTTTCCCTGTAATTTGCTTATGAATCTCTAGGCTCACTCGAAAAATAAGAAGATGTCTTCGTTTTGTTTTTTTTGTTTTTTTTTCCTTTCTTTTAGAAAACCAAAATTGGAGAAAGTTTAGTTATAGAACAAAAAAAATCCATAAATGACGCGAATATACTCGTATGATTGACAAGTAATTTCTAGAATTATACTAAAAGAAAAATCTCTGGTTTCGGTCTCAGGGTTTATACAGCCTCGATGAGAGTGCATTATTCTTTGTCTTTTTCATGCCTTGTTTGATAAAAAGCCAATCTTTGAAGGAGCTCCAGGACTCCGATCAAAGGACTTTCAGGATGTACGAGAGTCGATACGCTTGAGTCGGCGTTGATCTTTGAAGGATCTCCGAGACTTTGATCTCCTTAATGATGGCGAGTCCACGTCGATGAAAAAAACCAAATCCAGAGGTAAAAGAAGATGAAGAAGAAGAGGGTTAGGAGAGAAAATATAGATCTAGATTTGTTTTGGTAGATCAGGGAAAGGAGGAGAGAGACAGACAGGGGCAAAAAGAAAGGAGAAAGAGGGGGAAGATGAGAGGGGGAAAATCTGGAGATTAGGGTTTATTCTGATTTCTCTTTTTAGTTAGGGACAAAAAAGTTAAAACTTTATTTAACAGTGGTTTTAACCATTTAATTTCCACCACAAACTAAGTTATAAACAGTATAAAGTTCTCACGTGTTACAGTAACAATAAAAAAAATTGTTACAGTGTAAAGCTCTCACATACTACAGTAAAAATGGTTCTCATCACTCTTCCAAACACCCTATAAATTGTAAATTAAATTAAAATAAAAATAAACAATAAAGAGATTGTTTTAAAAAGTGAAAACAGAGAAGACAATCTCAATAAAGAGTGCCATAAGAAGGCATTTTATTAAATTTTCTCTAAAAAATTTTGTCCATAGTTTTCTTAATTTAGGTGTATGGCTGATTGGTTTTACTGCATATTCTGCTTTTTCATTTGTATTCCCTTTTTGTCCTCCTTTTAGTCTAAGTTGTAAACTTTGGCATCAGACCTCTGCCATAAAAACTTCACCCAAGTTCTAATTTATGTGTATCGTATTTTAACACACAAGTAAACAAATCAACTAGCTTGGTTCAATCAAATTTAACTTTGTAATAAGAAGTCTAAAGAACTTCACGAGAACAAAAACTTGATTAACAAAAAATCACAGTGACAAAGGCTTGGGTGAGAAGGAATCTTGCATTAGTACTGTGGAGGAGAAAGATCCTCACACTACACCGGCATCGATCTTCTTCCCACACAACATTGTCAATGAGCCGGCAAATAGCAACGAGGAGGTGAAAACAGATGATTTTGGTGACAATCAAAGTTCTTAGGCATGGAGGAGAAATGTCTCACGTCAGATCAGAGAAAAGCATCGTCTTCTTTGGCACTAGTGAGGCCTAAACTTTTAAAATTTTAATTTATTGTCACAAGTAAATAAATAAATAATTATTGAATTATAATAATGAGCTCTTTATTATTGTTATTTTATTGCGGTTATTGTCACTACTATTATTATTATGATCATTATTGATTAATAAATTTTATAAAGTGTTCTCCATTTGTAACTTAAAGGTTTGAGCCTCGATTAAAAAGCATAGTGTGCTAAAATATATTTATTTTGATTAATCCATAAATTTCACATTTTAGTGATTACTTTATACTTTATGGTTCCATGAATTATAATATTGATTATTGTTTTAATATTTTTATGTTAATTTAGCTTTGTTATTATAACCAAAAAAAAAAAGAGACGATTACAATATGTTGTTTAGTGTTTCATGAGTATACTTATTCATACACATACAATAGATACTATGAATATAAGTTATTATATACACATATTTATTATACATCAATTATGTATATAAATATAATTGTGCAAGTGAATGTGTCATGTGTATATAGTGCAATATGATATAATATAAGAAAGAATTGTTGTGTATGATATATGTGTGTATTCTGTAACATACATGTGTGTTCTGTATGTGTACCTTTATCATATATGAAGTATGGTTTAAGCTTTCTTCATCGCGTCTTCAACTTTGTATAGTTCAACCATTTGATTCGAACTTTCATTTTAATTCAATTCCTTCATTATTTTATGTCCAAATCCCTCCAAATCTCACCCTAACCAACTCCTATGTTTTTCTTTTGACAAAAGTCATTTTGCACTATAACCTATCCATGAGTTGCCTCGCATATGCTTCTTTTTTCTTCTTTTTTTTGTACTTTGTCTTTTTTTTTTTTTTTTTGGAGTCAATAGAATTTTGTGTGATTTACAAAATTAATTGATTACTGACTGCCATACTATTATTTCAACAATAGTATTGTGAATTATAAGATATGAAGCCGGTACTTCTAGTAATTGGAAATTTATAAAATTAAATATAATAATATTTTTGGATATGTAGTATTCTGTGTACAAATTTCATGATTGTTTGAATTTTGTGTGAGTTTTTAAAATTCATGGACTACTGACTGCTTGTTATGTCTTTCAGAAACGGTATGGTGTATTAGAAAATATGAAAATGATACTTATATTGATCCAAAAGTTGTGAAATTTAAACTAGTGATATATTTATATATCTAATATATTTTATTTAAATTTCAAGGCTATTTTATTTTTGTGTAATTTTATTAAATTCAAAGATGTGGTGTTGCCGTGATAATTTTTTTTTCCAACAATGTTATTATCTGTAAAATATTAAAAATATACTTATAGTTGTTCAAATTTGATGAAATTAAACTTGTGGTGCTTGTAGATATCTAGTATATTGTGTTTAAATTTCAAAGTTGTTTCATTTTTCTATGATTTTATAAAATTCATTGATTACTTCTCTACTCATGATTGTATCGTGAATTTGCTCAATTGAAATTTTGTATATAAATGTTGTTCTATGATTATCACAATATTATAGAAAACCTTGATTCACAATGTGATTAAATCATTGTAATGATGATTTGCAATACTAAAATGATGAATTAATAATACTAGAAGTTATAGCACACCATTGCTCGGTGAAGAGACCGACCTTTCTACACTTGCTACTTTTGGAATGATTGTAAGTAAAGTGCTCACCTGTAACTTATAACAGTATTGTATATGTTTTCGGTATTTTGGATATTTTTATACATGATTTATCTTATGGACATTTCCAATGATTTGGATATTTGAGAAATGATATATATATATATATATGTATGTATATATATGTGATTACCTTGAAAATGCATGATATTATTATTGTGAAAGTTATATATTCGAATTCATGACGTTTTCAAACGGCTTAGTGTTGTGGTTCATGAGGCATTGGGCATGAGGTAATTAGTGCCTCTTATATTATTATTTTAGGAGATTAGTTCCCACAGGGTGATTAGTACCCTTATGTTATTACTTCGTGTCACAACCCGCCTTTTCGGGCTGTGATGAAACTTTTCCTTACATACTTAGGGGCAAAAATTTAGGAATTTTTTTTTTTGAAACTGAAATAAATACTTTACTTTACAATAAATTTGGTAACTGCCAAAATTCTTTCTCACACTTATTTTTACATAAACATTCTTACTTTTGCAACATTTTCCTGTTCAAACATTCCTTTTCAAAATAACTTATAATATGCACAGCAAAAACACTCAGTAGCGGACTTCATACCCAATCTGCACCCATCATCCGTCCGCTAGCTCATCGTTACAATTTTATTCTGACCTTCTCGTCGGAATACCTACAGCATGAAAAACTTAATGAGCTAACGCCCAGTAAGTCCCATAAATCCCACATGGATAATCAATTGAATGCATAATTCAATTATGCTTTCTTATGAACTTTCCTTATCTTGATCATTTCTTATCTTTCATTATGGCCCAAGTGTTCGTACCATTGCGTAATATCATTTAGGTATACGTAACACCGTGACCATATTTTATCCTTTATACTCCCCTTACTTCGAGAGGCGGTACGACACTTTTCTTAACTTCTGGT
>CAMOHE010048766.1:0-61570 GCA_946598075.1 Artocarpus hirsutus | reverse complement strand
TAAATCAAGATAAACTTGTAGAATTATTAGGAATCTATTTATTTTCTTAGAGATTATCTAGATAAAGTTGTTTTAATTAGATAACTTCTCTATTGGGTTATTTGAATTAAAACTGAGGCTTTATCCTATAGAATCTCAGGTGGAAAATAAAAGATTCGCGTGATTTTTATTTCGGCAGTTCGGCATGCCAAACTTAAAGTTCGGCCTGCCGATCAGGCAAGTTCGGCCTGCCTATGAAAAACGCGCATTTTCACGCGTTTTTATGCGTATCTTATCCGATATAGACCCGAATTTGGTTCTGTTTTGATTTTTTGAGACCTTATCTGATAAGGAATGACCTAGACCCAACCTCTATAAATAGGGAATGAGTCTAATGAGTTATTAAGATCAATAGAGAGATTAAGAGTGATACTCTACTGGTGAGAATCTGAAACTCCTTGAGAGCTCTTGTTCACAAATCATGAACACTAGCTTTGGATTCTCTCAATTGGTTGGAAGGAAAGTCACCTTGAGAAAGAGTTGTACGTGTGAGCCCACACTCATTCCGATCGTGGATAGAGAATAGCAAAGAAGACCAGTTGGTTGAGGCTCTTCTGGAACGTTACTTCTCTACATAGATTTCGGGAGCTTTTCGACGAATACAAGGTCAATAAGATCAGGTTAATTTATACATATAGCATGTTAAACTTATGTTTTGGAAAATACTCTAATTTAAAATTTTTAAAAGTCCGCTGTGTATTATTTTTCCTACAAGATTTATGAATTATTTATAGTGGGGGCTATTATTACTAAATTATCCCAATCATAGAATGATTATAAAAAAAACTCCCCTATAGGAGGAATGACATAACACTAGAGGAGTTGCAAAAGCACTTAAGGATTGAAGAAGAGACTAAGTCTCATGATCCCAAGGAAAAACTTTTGGAATCTTTTAAAGTTAATGTGGCAGAAACTGGTAAGTTTCGAAAGAACTTCAAGGATAACAATGACAAGAAATGCAAATGATCCGAAAATGGCCTGAAAAAGTTTATCAAAAGTTGTTTATTTTGTAGGAAAAAGGGCCATCATCAAAGTGAATGTAGGTACAAGAAGGAAAAGGAAGAAGTGAACTCTAACAAAACTAATGTTGTTGAAGAAAAATCCAAAGAAATTTGTGCTACGGTCTCAGAGATACAAATTAGCATGATTATCAAAATCAACATGGCTACAATAAAGTCCTACAATTGGTGGCTTATTTCTAGTGCCACCATTCATGTTTGCAATGATAAAAACTTGTTCTTGTCATATGCAGCGAAGAAAGAAGGACAAACGATTCTTATAGGGAAACATGACATGGCGATGGTTATGGGGAAAGGAGTGGTGGAGATCAACTTCACTTCTAGAAAGAAAGTTACTTTCAACAATATCTTCCATGATATTGATATTAGAAAGAATCTTGTATCTGCTTCTCTTATGTGTAAGAATGGTAGGGTAATACTTGTATTGTATCTAAGAATAGGTCATTTATGGGAAAAAAGATTATTCTTGTGATGGCATGTACAAACTTAGTATCAATAATAATAAAGTGCTAAATTCCATTTATATTATTGAGTTCTTTGATATTTGGCACGCTTGTTTAGTATGCTTAGATTTTAGATCTTTGAAATATATGTCTAAGCATGGTTTGATTAATTACAAAGATAAAAAACATGATAAGTCTGCGATATGCATACAAGCAAAATTAACAAAGAAACCTTTCATAAAGTTGAAAGAAATACTCAAATATTGGATTTGATTCATACAGATATTTGTAAGTATAATAGAATTTTAACAAGAGGAGGAAGAATATAGTTTATCACTTTTATTGATGATTGTTCTAGATACACATGTATTCTTAATGAGAACAAAAGAAGAAGCCTTATATAAATTCAAACTTTTCAATGCTGAAATTGAGAACCAAAAAAGAAAATCAAAATGGTTCGAAGTGAAGAGGTGGCGAATACTTTTCTAATGAGTTTGATGTCTTTTGCAAAAAGTATGGTATTATTCACCAAAAGTCAGCCCCCTTTACTCCTCACAAAATGGTTTGGTTGAAGGAAAGAATAGGATATTCAACGATTTGATTAATTCTATGCTTCTTAATGCAAAATTACCTAATAATTTATGGGGGAAGCTTTACTTATTGCATGTCATTTTCATAATAGAATTACATCCATAAAAACACATCTCTTCATATGAAATATGAAAAGGAAGGAAATCAAACTTGATGTATCGAAGGTTGTGAGGCTATTTAGCCTTGTATAGAGTTCGTAATCCTAGATCATCAAAGTTAGGTGAAAGAGGTGGTAAAAGTGTTTTTGTTGGATATGTTGAAAATTTCAAGGCATATAGGCTGTTGAATCTAGATTTTAATGTGATAATGGAATCAAAAGATGTTGAATTCATTAAAAATAAATTAATTATTGATTCTACAAATGAATTGGAATCTAATGTTGATCAATTATGTGACTATACTCCTGATAGCTTCACTTATAAAATAAAAAAGCCTATGACATCTTTTGAACCGAGGAGAAGTCAATGTGAAAGAAAACAAAAGAGTTTAACACCAGATTTTATTTCATCTCAAGCTTTGATCTTCTTGGTTGAGGGAGATAGAAATGGTATACTTAATAAAATATCATTGTTACTACATGTTGAAGAATCCAAAGACATTTAGTAATGCCACGTCATCTAGAGATGCCTCCTTTTGGAGAGAGGCTATAAATGATGAAATAGATTCAATAACGTCAAACAAAACTTGGGTTTGGTTGATCTCCCTTCGGGATTGAAACTGATAAGCAACAAATGGGTTATAGAAGAAAGGACTACATTGAGGGCTATACAAATATTCAAGACTAGATTGGTAGCCAAAAGCTTTAACAAAAGCATGGTATAGACTATTTTGATACATATGCGTTAGTAGCTAGTTTGACAGCTTTTGATGCTGGAAAATGATCAACTTAATAACACTCACAAATCACTCACGATTCCTATGGATTAATGCAACAAAAATGAAAAAAAGGATGAAAGTAAGGAGCAAAAATAGGGGTATATAATGGTTCACTCTTTAATAAGTTATATCCACTGTATTTTTCTTAACAAGAATTTGTATACAATACACTTGAATTTCTAAAAATGAAAGAATGGAGATAGTGTTTTTTATCTGGAGGAAAGGAGTGTTCCTCTTCCTCTTTCCCTCTTTTTGTTCATCTTCTCCATATCTCCCTTTATAAGGTACTTCATTATTAATAAAACTGATTAGAATATTGCTAATGAAGCATGAATCTCCATGTTCTGTGCTAGCCTTTGCACGTGGTGTCTCTGCACATGCAGATGGTGTAATAAGACCCATGCTTGTGATCTTAATTTTAGGTGCACTATCTCGACTATGGGTCTTGCCCATTCTTGTATGTGCTTCTTGGAACAATGGGCGTAATAATGGGCAGAGGATATGAAGCTCGTTTAACTTTGACCTCATCCTAGAGCGACAAGGTTGACTATTTATCTCAACTTCCACTCCATTTAAGATTAATGGTCTAGTTGGGCTTTTCGTTGATCTCGCCTTTAGGCCTTGGGCCATCAAGAGTGACTTGAAAAGTTACTTCATGCTTTGGAAGTCAAGGATGTAGCTAGTCTCTCATTACTTGAGAGTTAGGGATGTGTCACTTAGAATTGCATACTGACGAAGCTTTTCACTAGAGTCATGATTGCATTTCATATTCAGGCTTCTTGGGTAGCCAACATCCATGGTTGTTGGGACACATGTCATTTCCCTACAAGAGGTATCCTATGGTTCTAAGAAGATTTTAATTAGGACCATCAGATCATCAAGAAGTTTTCCTGCCTAAGTTTTAAGTTGTTGGATGGTGACCTTTGGTTGCCTTAATCTTTAACCATTGGATCAAAGGTTTCCATGACTGATGGTCCTAATCTCTCCCTTGAAAGAATACAAAAACCATTCTCGCTTCATTTGATCTAGATTTTAGAGGTCTCATTTCCCTTCAAACTCTCCCAAAACTCTCTCTCAAACTCCATCTTCTTCTTTTTCTTCTTCCGTGTATAAAGCCAGACTTTCTTCGCAAGTCTACTTACAGCTCTCTTAGCCATTCTAATTGCTGGTCCATGTCACTGTTCTTGCAACTTGAAATCTTAAGCATCTAAATCCCCATCCTCATTGACCAGTAAGTTTCTAAACTTTAAATTTCTATTTCAAGATTTCTAAGTTCTTCCCCTTCCTCTCTCTATTTTGGCATTCTTTCAAATTTCTAGGTTTGTTCTTGCAATGCATATGTTAGATTTATGGTAAAACACTAGGAAAGGATGAAACATACCAGTTTAGGCTATTTTACGAGGCTTTGGTGCCATTTTTGAGATTCTTAGATGCCATGGTCAAATCTGGGTTAGTTGATTGTCAAGCTCATACATGTATTATGTTGACTGTTTGGTTCATAGTCAATTATGGACCAAACACGTGTATTTTTAGTGGTTAAGTTGAGCTCTTGATGTAGGGTACTCTTTTGATATTTTTCCCCTTTTCAGATCATGTCATCATCTAGTAGTCGTTGATCAAACTTAGAAAATGCATATTTCTTAAAGCTAAAATAAAACATTTTGTATTAACATTTCTCGTTAAACTCATTAATTGTAACAATTTAGTGATGAATAGTATTTTAGTGTATTAGTGTATAAATATGTTAAAAAAATATATTTTTAATGTGTTTTTACGTTTATAATTTTTTTTGGAATTTTTTGGAATCGTTTTGGCGTGTTAAATTTGTGTTTAGATTGTAAATAATTAAAACCACAAAAATAAAAGGTGGTAATTTTGTTTTGAGACTTAATATATTTGATAATGTGTTTAAAGTTTGCAAATATGTTCTATTATATTTTTAGTAATTTCTAAAAATATTTTCAAGTCTTAAAAATCGTATCTGTGTCAAACTGAAGGAGACTAGAATTTTTGAAGTTTGTAATTCTTTTTGTGTATTTTAATGTAAACTAAATATTTTTAATAAATGTTGTAATATTATGTCAATAAAATAATTAATTTTGTTTTAATTGTCTATCTTTAGATTTGAAATATGGGAGAAATATGGAGCAAAATAACACCAAAACAGGCAAAATCAGACAACAAAAGCGTAAAAAAACTCATTAAAAATTCAAATTTAAAAAAAAACATGTGGCTCTCTTCTGATAGTTGATTACACCGTCAAAACAATCCTAACCGGCCTTCCATGTGCTAGGTATCGTGATGTCACTTGGTGCGTCAGACGTATGTTAGCTGAGGGCCCCACTACCTTAGAGTTTTTCTGTTTTAGTCCAGGCGGCTCCATAGGTCAACATTCTCTTAGCTGTTAGATCAAATTACTTAGAACCATCCAACGTCTTGCATTTGCTCTTTCAGTCCTATTAGTTTTCACTCAATCTCAGCTACGTAATTCAGTCTTCATTAGCACAATCCATGGTTTGCGTCACACCAGATATTGTATTGATTTTTCTTAGCTAGAATTCTACCAAAATTTTGGTTTTGATTTTTCGATGAAATAACTTCGAGGATAATACTTGGGAGGACCTTGATTAGTCGTAAACAAAGAATGGCTCTGTAAATGCTTAACTTATTATTTTGGTTCTTATTTTAGTTAAGTTATATTGAAATGCTGCCTGTTTATTAAGTTGAGTTTTTGTTGTATTATAAACATAGAATAATAGTAAATGCTTGATAATTCTTGATTTATTATCAACATAAGATGGTATAATATATTCTTAAACCAATAAATAAATAATTAGAAAAAGTAAAATATATTTAAGTTAATTGCCAAAACATAACTTTTAAACCTTAGCTTTGTTATAATAACTATGTTATCCCTTTAAACTGTTTTTATTATTGTTGTTATTCTACTAAAGTTTTTTTAAATTAATTGCACATTGTTGAAATTCCATTTTAATTTAAGCCACATTTGTTGTTATTAAAGTTCCAAAATAACGAAATTCTAAAAATGAAAAATGCTATAAAAAATGTAAATATTGTAAATATATTTTCTAAATAATAAATATTATCCCTCATATTTTTTAGTCTAAAATAAAATAAAAAGTTAATATATTAAATATACTGGAATTAAACAAATTCTTTTCCATGGATTCGATCTTGGATTCACTAAGTAATGGTTACTTGAGACAACCTTATACTTAGGGTTATATCGGATTGTGTATTTTTATACACCTGTTAAGTTTTTAGCGCCGTTGTCGAGAAACAAAATTGTTTTCAGTGTGGTATATTTTGTATGTTATATTATATTATATTTTATTTATTTTTCTTTTCTTTTCTATTCTATTTTATTAACTCTTTTTCTATTTTATTTATTTCCTTTTGTTAATATTTGTTGTTTTGCGGGAATTAAATACTTCCGTGTAGAATATACTTATTTTTTCTGTAATTTATTATTTACGTAGTTTTATTCACGCCAGGTACTATTCTCATTAGTATTCATACAAAAATAATAAATCAAAAATCAAAAAAATCAAAAAAAATTTATTTTATTCTCTTTTCTGTGTAGTATGTTTTTTTATTAGTTTTAGGTTCAGTTTTAGATTTTTGACTTAGAAATAAAACTTCATAAAATTCTAGATTAGGTTTTTCATAATATTTAATAATATATTGTGTTTTGAGAAAAACATTCATTGAGGATGTTTTGTTTGGGGATTGGTACTAGCTTAGAACTCTTCCTTGTAAGTAGTTACCTTTGAAGATTCTCCCAATACCAGTCATTTGAGGAAAGCTGTTTAATTAGAAGGTTGGTTTTTAAGGATCATATCCCCACCAATCTTTCCTCCGAACATTTTTAAAGAATATACATATCAAAATCCACAAAATAAATAAGGCAGATGTTTTTCATTCGCTACTTTGTTCTCCCTAAAAAAAGAAAAGCTTAGTGTTTTGTTCATAAATATATTAATCAATTTGTATGTCAATTTGGTCTCTTGTTTTTAAAACTCGAAGATTGATTAGGAAAAGTTTCGAATCACCTAGTCTCTATTATGTCTTCACATTCACCTAAAATGGCTGATGATGAAAGTGTTCATATTGAAAACATAAGTAATTAATAACTCATAAATTATGTTTGGTCAATGTGAGATTATTTGTAGCCACCCTTAGAATCTATTCTATCATGTTTGGTTTTTCCTTTCAATGCCTATAACTTTATATTTAAACTGGGAATGATCAATTTACTTCCAAATTTTCATGGTTTAGAATTTGAGAATCCTTACTTACACCTTAGAGAGTTTAAAGATGCTTGTGCTACCTTCACTGACGAAGATGTTTTAAATGAATTCGTTAGGCTAAAGCTTTTCTAGTTTTCTTTAAAAAACAAGGCTAAAACTTAACTTGCATCTTTAAAACCTAGGTCAATTGGTACAGGTAAGAAATACAAACTGAGTTTTTGATGAAATTTTTTTTAGCTCATGAAACCAATGCTTTGAAGAAACAAATTCAAAGTTTTTCCTAGAATACAAAGGAATTATTTTCAATATTGGGAATGTTTTAAGGATTTGTTAAACTCTTGCCCACATCATGGTTTTGAAAAATGGCGTTAGGTTATTTTTTTTTATTTTTTTTATGAAAGTTTAACTCTTGAAACCCATCAATTCATTGAAACAATATGTAATGGAGAGTTTTTGATAGAAAACCTGATAAAATGTTAGGTTTTATAGATAACTTAGCTGAAACTTTCAATATTGGCAACAAATAAATTTTGAAGACACAATTAGGTATAATCTTGTTAATTCTCAAAGAGGTGTTCATCAACTTAGTCAAGAGAATGATCTTAGAGCAAGTATTGTTAGTTTGTCAAGATAGATTGAAGCCATGGAATATCAAAATGTTCAGGAACCTAAGATGGAAACTTTATATCGAGGCTATTAATGTAGAGACATTGGATTGGAGGTACTTTATATAATGAGATTATATAGGACTGTGCTAGAAAAATTATAAATCTCTAACAATCATTTGTTACAAATAGAGTATTCAAATTTATCACTATGATGATCATATATTTGATAGTCTTAATCCTTAGTATTTATTAGACTCCTATTTATGACATTATGTTTTTTTTACTTACATGGTAAGATTTGTCTAAACACAGATCGTAACTTAGCATCTTGGAAACATAACGTAATAAATGGCTGAGAATAATATTATACAGATGTAGAATCCATTCCTTCCTCATGGAAGTTAGAAATTATGAATAGTAGAGCGCTCGTTCATAATAATTATGAAATCATAACTCTCTTGAGTGATAATTCGAGGTTTGAACAGTAGAGCGCTCGTTCATAATAAAATTATAAATTAACTGTTCATTAAAGAATTATTGGAACTCATAAATAAAGATATAATAAGAGAGGTAAATGGAAATTGAATTTAGCCCTTATTATGAACTATTTATGGAGGATTGACTCATATGTAATGATTATATCAATAGACTACTCACTAATTTTTTTGAGTAAATCTTATTATAATCTCAAGAGTTCAGTTTCAAGTTTTTTAGTGGAGTAGCACTGAAACTAATAAATTTGTTACATTAATTTAAGAGTATAATTAATTATTAAAATTTATTGGAGCTTAGATTATAGGTCTATAGGTCTCCAATGCCACCTTTATAACACTGTATCGATTTTATGCATAGAATGAATTATACATATTTTGTTTGAAATGATTGAATTTTGAATTAATTATTTCACACTTAAGATATTAATGTAATATAGAAAAATGTTCTCTATGATAGATAATATAATATGATAAATGTTGTTACATTTAACTGAGTATTAGTTAATTAATTAATTGATTATATTTAAAATCTATTCTTAAATAAATATAATTTATTTTTTTGAATTTTAATGTACATAAATAAATATGAGATTTTATTATATATTAATATATGTACATATATATCACATACACGAATTCATTTTCTTTTTTTTAAAAAACATATAAACTTATATATATATATAAACTTTAACTTACATATATAAACTTATATATATATATACATAGAAAAATGTGATTCGGTTTTTTTAATAAAAAAAGGGATAAGAATTAGGTAGAGTATATCAGTTTCTCATATATCTGATCGGGTGGTTATTTCAGATTTAATACAAATTAAAATTAATTGAAAAATAACTAACTACACAAATATAAAAAAAATAGAGATAACAGTTATCTATATATGCATATATAAATCTTTTTTACGTAACTTTTACAAAATTGCAAAGAGAAAAAACTGAGAGTTTCTACTTTGAAAAAAAAAGGTCGGCTATCTCATGTGTAGAGTAAATAGTAGATCCAAAAAAGTGTGAGGTTAATTCATTCTTGCAATTTAACGTCCATTCATCTTTCCATTGGTGTGGAGACCTAGCTTGGGAAGATCGTGGTGTCAAAGAGGAAAGCTAAGATACCATGATAGGTCTTCAAGAGGTTTGTAAAAGATTCTCAAAGCTTTCTATTATTAATTAAAATTATATATCTATTCCGATAAACAAAGTTTTCAAGAAATTTATGTTTGTCAATGATCCGTTCCTTACGCTGCGTTTCATATTTTATTCCAACAATTAAAATGGATCAACTTAGGAAACCATTTCCATCGCCACATTCTGACACATTTAATTAGCAATATAGAAACCATCCTAACATCAGTTGAAGGAATGATCAACCACAACAACAACCACTACCA
This sequence comes from Artocarpus hirsutus, assembly GCA_946598075.1. Taxonomy (NCBI): domain Eukaryota; kingdom Viridiplantae; phylum Streptophyta; class Magnoliopsida; order Rosales; family Moraceae; genus Artocarpus; species Artocarpus hirsutus. Next base: position 51,827 of record CAMOHE010048766.1, on the reverse strand, counting down.
CTTTAAAATTTTGAAAATCATCCATTATTTGCACAACAACCTCAAAATTCAGAATATCCACCAAATCCATAATTTTAGAAGTCTCTACAAAATTTTTCACCCCTAAAAATTTTAATTCATGAATTAAAACTCTTGAGGATGTTTCGCAAAAATTCATTCAAAAATAGGAAGTTATTAATACTCGCACTTTACAAGACATTTTTATTAGATTAAGGAGTCCATTTCTAAGCTTACTTCTTCACTTAAATTAAAGAAAAAGGAAAATTCCATGCTTAACCTGTACATTATTGTTCTACAAATGAAATCGCCTTTTCAAGTTCTTTATCACAGTAGGAATTTGTTAATTTTGTTTCACTCTTCAAAGTGGTAAAGTTGTAGATGAAACTATTGACTCAACTTTAAAAAGTGGTGATTAAGTTAATAGTATTGATGAAAGCTCTAAGAAAGAAAATGTTGTTTCTAAAGAGAAATTTATTCCAAAAGTTTCTCTTTTGCAAGCTTTGCTTTCAAAATGGAAGTTTGATAAAAGTGTAGAAATTTTTAAACTTTTCAAGCAAGTTAAGATTGACATTCCATTTTTAGATGCACTCAAACAAGTACCATTTTATGCTAAATTTTTTAAAGATTGTTGTACAGCCAAAAGAATGCATAATGTGACTAAAACTATATTTTCAGCTGAGAATGTTAGTTTCATCATTTAACATGACTCACCATTAAAGTATAAAGATCCAAGCTGTCCCACAATTTCTTACATCATAGGAAATACTCATATTGACCATGCATTGTTAGATATTGATGCTAGTGTCAACCTTTTACCTTATTCTGTATATCAGTAATTAGGTTTAGATGAACTTAAGCAAGTTTTTATTACACTTCAATTAGTTGATTGATCTATGAAACTTCCAGGAGGAATAGTTAAGAATATGTTAGTTCAAATTGATAAGTTTTACATCCTAGTAGACTCTATTGTTTTGGATACATAAACCGTTTCCACTTCAAAGTTTCAAGTCTCTGTTATTTTAGGTCGTCCATATCTTACAACTTCAAATGCCTTGTTTAATTGTAGAAATAGTATCTTGAAATTGTTTTTTAGAAATATGACTTCTAAATTCAATATGTTCAATACGTTGAAACAATCTGCTGATTTGGAAAATTGTGAAATTAAACCAATTAAGAAAGATCAGCCTTTGTTTGATGAAGCATATGAACTTGCAAATTTAATGCTAAAAAAAGGGGCACTTGTAAATTTGATTTTGGAAAAGATAACTTTACGAATAAAGACTCTATTTTGAGAGCAAATTTTCATGATCTAGAAAAATGTGAAGAAAGTGCTTGGAAAATTTTTGAAAAGAGTCCATTTATATCTAAACATAGTAGGAAAAATAGTATGCAACAAAATTTTAAAAAAATTTTAAGCTAGAGTATTTACCAAAACATAAGTTTGACACGCTATATGCATAAACTAACTAGATCTTGCTAACCTCATTTGATGAAGAACTTCGCAATCTATGAAGAGAAAGGCTTTCCAGAAGAGCCTCAACCAACTAGTATTCTTCGCTATTCTCTATCCACGACTGGTGTGTGTTTGGGCACACTCGTACAACTCTTCCTCTAGTGACTCTCCTTCCAACCAATTGAGAAATACCCAAAGCTATTGTTTGTGATTTGTAAACAATTGCTCTTTAGGAGAGTTTCAGAGACTCACAGTATAGAGTGCTCACTTTTGATCTGTCAACTAATCTAAATAACACTGAGTACTCATTCCCTATTTATAAAGGTTAGACCTAGGGTCAATCATTATCAGATAAGGCCTCAAAATTTGAGTTTGAATAAAATACAAATCTAATCCACATAATCAGACTTTTAGTCTAACTAACGCAGTCGATCGTGCCTAGTATACCACGGTTGATTGCACGGTTGCGGTACCCAACTTCAAACTTAATTCGAACTCTATGGTTGATCCGACAGATATTATCTCAACTAATTGGATAATTTCTATCTTATTAGTTTTGGGTATCTTTAATAGAGTCTCAATTTTAATTCAAATAACCCAATAGAGAAGTTATTGATTAAAATAATCAAATCCTAATAAACCCATACAAATAAGATATTATCCACAATAATTCAACATATTTATGTTGAATTAATTCACCAAATTAAATCAAAACCAACATGTTTATCTTCAATTAATTATAGAATTAATTTAACCGATAAATTAACATAAATTATTAAATTCAATTAACTCAAATTTTAGCCAATCTAATAATTTGACATAAGTCAGTAATTTATTAGAAAAGCACGCCGTATCGTTATAGAATTTTTATGAGCTAGCAAAGGGGAGCTAATGGACCTATATAGTTCAAGCTCTCAATATTTATGAAACACAATATTCTAGATATTCATTTCATAATTATCAACTCTAATGCTACTCCACTAAAAAATTAGAGCTGCACTCTCTAACTATATAGAATTACGAAGCCTGAATAGCTAAGTATCTGTGACATATCATAATGTATCGTATCCTCATAATATATCCATAATCAGCTTAAGGATAAATTCTGTCTTACCTTCTTGATTATTTTTCTCTTACGTTCCATTATCTTACTATCAGAAAACTTACCATCCAAAGATAGTATACCATTCGGTTACACCTATGTATCCAATCCAAATGGTTGAGCACTCTAGTTTTCTTTCCCCTTGGCAGCCAAATCATCATCCGCACCAATCACCTCATCCTCTTCCTTCATGATTGAAAGAGCACTCCATTTGTCAACCATACCATCCATGGTAATGAAAAACTAAAAAAAACAAAGATTTTTTTTTTAAAAAAAAGAGAAAACACGTTCCAAAAAGCAGACACTTATACACTCTTCAAGGCACTTGGAGATTCTCTCACTAATTCTTTTTCTCATAAATTTTCAAGGAGGAAAAATATACTTTTAAGCATAAACTAGAGACAAAGCCCTAGTATGATTAGCATTAGTAGCAGCTTTCCCCTGTTCCTCCCTGTTCCACCATCCTTATAGAAGAAGATTCACTCACTCTCTCATTTCCTCCAACAATAGCTAACGCACATCGCTTCTTCCACGTAGCTCTTGCCCAACCACTCCTCCTTATTTTTATCTATTCTCCTTTAATCTCTTTCACCAATCGACATATTTATTTCTCTCTTGTCTATCTTCCATTATTTTATTTTCAATTTTGAACCTTTCATTGTCTAAATACAAAAAAAAAAAAAAAAAAATTTCTTCGTTTTCTTCTAGAAATTATAAATTTAGAATTTTTTTCTTTATCATTATTTTTATCATTTGAATTAGTTTATGGTTAAAATTATAGGGATTTTGCTATTAAGGGAGTGGTCAATATTGCTGGGTATGGTGTCACATTTGTATTTTATTTATCAAGTTTCAATCTTTTTCATAGTTATCACCAATAACCCTTGTGGTGCCTGCAAATTTTCATGTACAAATTTAGCCAATAATAACAAATTTACATTGCATTTATAATTATTACTAAGATGCCTACTCTTTATAAATTTTTTTTTAGTTTTTGGTGCAGTATGAAGACTTAATCTACTTGACTAAAAAGCTTGATATGCTAAACTAAAATGTTGTAATTTTCCTTGTCAAGTTATCAATTGCCATGTGGTTTAAATTGCTTGCTCATTTTTATGTTTACTCCTATTAAAAGTAAGAGGAACTTAGTTTTGATATTTTGATTAAATATTTTATTTATATGAAACAATATAAATAATAAAATTAAACATGTGCTAGTAGTAGGTTGCTGAAGGATTAGTATTCTCTAGATACTAAGTTAGCAATTCTTCATCTTGAAGCAAATATTAGTGCGTATTTGTGCATGTGTTTGTGTGTATTATGCATTCGGTTGCCATTTCCTTGCAAATAAAAAAGGAGAAAAGAACAAAGCCTTCTTCACCAAATGCTCCATTTCTTTGCAAATAAAAAAAAAGAGAGATGATTTAGAAAATATATTTCAATCTATTTGGTTCTTCTTGTTTTTGAGGAAATAAATATATACTTAAACATATTGTACACCTACACATATTTTTTAACATGTATTTGAAATTTTAATATACATATATTCGTTTATAAATGAAATATCTTCCAAATTTATTTTGATGAAGTAATCTTGGATATGAAGAATTGGACTTATTAATGTAGGAAAAAAAGCACGCAGCGGAATTTTTAAAAATTTATATCAGAGTATTTTCTAAAACACAAGTTTGACATCCTATATGCATAAATTAATTAGATCTCACTAACCTTTGTGTGCCGAAAAGCTCCTACAATCAGTGAAGAGAAGTAACATTCTAGATGGACCTCAACCAACTAGCCTTCTTTGCTATTCTCTATCCATGATCAGAGTGAGTGTGGGCTCATACGTACAGCTCTTCCACCAAGTGACTCTCCTTCCAACCAATTGAGAGAACCCAAAGCTAGTGTTTGTGATTTGTGAACAAGAGCTCTTAGGGAGTTTTCAGATTCTCACCAGTAAAGTATCACTCTTAATCTCTCAATTGATCTAAATAATTTATGAGACTCACTCCCTATTTATAGAGGTTGGGTCTAGGGTCAGTCCTTATCAGATAAGGTCTCAAAAATTCAAATCAGAATCAAATTCGGATGAATATCTGATGAAATCTGTGTGAAAACGCGTGATTTCTTATTCGCTTATAGGCAGGCCAATCTACCTAACCGGTAGGCCAAACTTGCCCCATCGGTAGGCCAAACTTGAGGATCGACATGCCAAACTGCCCAAAAAAAATCTCAACAAATCTTTTATTTTTCACCCGAGATTCTATAGGATAAAGCCTTAGTTTTAATTCAAATAACCTAATGGAGAAGTTATCTAATTAAAACAACTTTATCTAGATAATCTCTAAAAAAATAAATAGATTCTTAATAATTCTACAAGTTTACCTTGATTCAATTTATCCAAAATTAAATCAACTGATAAACAGAAAAGAATTATCCAATCCTAATAATTAAACAAGTTTATCTTGAATTAATTTATCACAAAATTAATTCAACCGATAAGCAGACATGAATTATTTGATTTTTTGAATTTCAACCAATCTAATAAATCTAACATAAGTTACCAATTATTTGAAAAGCATGCTGTATCGTTATAGGATTTTGTGAGCAAGCAAAGGGGACCAAATGGACCTATATAGTTCAAGCTCCAGATAATTATGAAACCCAATATCTTAGATATACATTTCATAATCATCAACTCTAATGCTACTCCACTAAAAGCTTGGAGTTGTACTCTCGAACTATATAGAATTACGAAGCTTGTCTAGCTAAGTTTTCATGACATATCATAATGTATCGTATCCCCATAGGATTATCCATAATTGGTTTAAGGACAAGTTCTCTCTTACCTTTTCGATTATTTTTATCTTACGTTCCATTATCTCACCTTCGAAAAACTTACCATGTAAAGACGATATACCATTCGGTTACACCTATGTATCCAAATTGTTGAGCGCTCTAGTTTTTCAATTACAGGATAACGCATATAAGAGGATATCACTATTCCTAAAGAGGAGCTATAGATTTCATATCTATGAATAACAAGTCTATGCTATCAAGAGTCATGCCTCCAACGTACCGGCGTGCATACCACTATTAAAATGTGGGTGTCACCCTTTGGTACATCAAAAGACACAAATCAAGACATCGGGCCTAGTATTCATCTCAGGATTAAGATACAATACAAATGACTGTCTAAAGTAAATCGATTTGCCAAGACAAAATTATTAATCCAAATCAATTCACTTTATGTCCCGATCCAACATATCGTCATCTATGACAATGTGCCAATGTTTCTATTCATGGAGTCCACCTCCGATGGTCAAGACAAACCATCTCCCAATAGGGATATAGACAACATAACAATCTTTACATGAATAAAGTGCCCAACTTTAATCCCTTAATTGCATATCTTATGATTTAGACCGTCACCTTAAGAAACGTGTCTTCCGCATAATCTATCCATCATATGCCCAATTCTTAAAGGTTTGGACCTACAGTCTCAGACTATTGTTTGCTTAACATGCATTCAACAATTCTTAAAGGTTTAGACCGACAGTTTCAGACTATTGTTTGCACTTTAGGAATGGAGTATGAGAAAATTTATGCTTGTGAAAATGATTGTGTTCTTTATAGGAATGAGTATAAGGATGAGAATTATTGTTTGGTTTGTCAACAATCAAGGTGGAAGAGAGGAAAGAAGCCAAAAGACAGTAAGAATAGAGTGCCAAAGAAAGTGTTATAGTACATTCCAATGGTACCATGTTTGAGGCGTTTGTTTGGAAACCCAGAACATGCCAAGAATTTGATATGGCATCATGATACACGAGTCGATGATGGTATACTTAGACTTCCGACGGATTCACCAAAATAGAAAACTTTTGAAGCCGATCATCCTAACTTTAGTGCAGATCCAAGAAATATGCATTTCACTTTGTCGATGGATGGAATGAACACACAAATTTATGTTAATTTATTTAAATATATTTCTTTATTTGTGATGAAAACAACAAAAAGTAAACATTTTGGGTCATTGGATGCTTAACATAGGGGTTGGCCACCTTGGGTAGAGGAGAAATACTTATGCAAGTGGTGAACTTAGACCATTTTTTTACAGCAATTTTTAAAAAAAAAAAAACCATTATAAAAAACTCTATTCCACGATGCTCCCGTCGCGCTCCATGGTAGTCGTCGCTGTCATTGCTGTCGCTATCACTGTCGTCGTTGCACCCTGTATATTCTTCCTTTTTCTCTTTCCTCCCCTCTCGTGCCTGCCTCCCCCTTCCCCCCTCCACCTCCACCTTCCTCTCCCACTCCGCCCCTCCCTTCCCTCCCCCTCCCCCTCTTCCCCCATTCCTTCCCTTACCACCTCCCCCTCTGCCCCCGTCCCATCCCTCATCCCCTCCCCTCCTCCTCCTCTCCTTCACCCCGTCCCCTCCCCCTTTGCCTCCTTTCTCCTCCCCTCCCCCTACACCCTGGTCCCCCACCTTTCCCTCTGCCCCAGTCCCTGTCCCATCATTGGTGACTGCTTCATTCCCTTAATCAGCCTATTCAAGTGGTGGTTTGAGATAAGTTTTTTGTTTTTTACTTTTTTTAATCTGTGATGAGAAAGGGTGACTATATATGTGGTTGTTATTACTATTGTTGTTGATGATGATGCATAATGGGTGATTTACTTTTAATTATTTTGTGAATTGATGTTTTAATATGTGAATTTATAATATATGATTAGTTTCTTTTATATTTTTAAATTTATGTTGTTAATTAGAATAAAAAGCAGAAATCATTATTAATTATAATTAATTTGTTTATACTTTTTTGATATGTGATGATGATGAATAATTAGAAAGTTTAGATGATATGTGAGTTTGAATAATATTGAGATGATGATGTTGATTATTGTTTTGTTGGACAATTTTAATTTAATATTAGTAATGATATATTGTTTAATGAGATATTGTTTTTGTAGTAATATAAGATCCTTGGTCTTGTAAAGAAATTTTTATGTGTATGTTTATGTTAGTTTTTGCTTACTTTGATATTGTGAGTGCAAATAAGCTTTTGGTCTTGGGTTTAATTGTTTTGCCGTTGCTAAAAGATGTAGTAATGTTTGACTATTTGTTCTCAAGTAAGTGAACAATGTTAATAGGTTTGTGAAAGGTTTAATGATACTTTTGATCAATCTCATGACTTTCTTTAACTTGGCATCATACTTAGTGAATATAAAACTATATACTTGGATATGTATGTATAAACTAAAAATCAATTAAAGATATATTACTCTTGAGTATATCATTTCTATAAATTGGAAAAAAACTAACGCCTTCCACTTATAAGATCCTTGGTCTTGTAAAGAAATTTTTATGTGCATGTGTGTGCTAGTGTTTGCTTACTTTGATATTGTGAGTGCAAATAAGCTTTGGTCTTGGGTTTAATTGTTTTTCTATCGCTAGAAGATGAAGTTAATGTTTGACTATTTGTTCTCAAGTTATTGAGCAATGGAATAGGCTTGTAAAAGGTTTAATGAAACTTTTGATCTATCTCATGACTTTCTTTGACTTGCATCATACTTAGTGGATATCTATTTACAATTATATTTTATGATGAAAACAACAAAAGGTAAACATTCTAGGCCATTGGTTGCTTAACACACAGGCTGGCCACCCTAGATAGAAAAGAAAAACTTATGCAAGTGGTGAATTTGACCTTTTTTATGACTATTTTTTGGTTTAAAAAAAAACAGTCATAAAAAACTCTATTCCACAATGGTCCCCGGCATGCCTCGTGGTAGTCATCGCCATCATTACTGTCGCTGTCGCTGTCACTATCACTGTCGCACCTTATAAGTTCTTCCTCTCTCTCTCCTCACCTCTTTCACCTGCCTCCCCCCTCCCCCTCCACCATTGCCTTCCTCTCCCATCCACCCCCTCCCTTCCCCCTCCACCCCTATTCCCTCCCTCGCCCCCTCCCCCTCCGTTGAGAACATGTTCTTATATGGATTAAAGATTGGAGGTTTAAGGAATTGGACCAAGTAAAAGATGTGATTTGGAGAGAGATTTACAAAACTTTCATAGTCAAGAGGTGGTATAGGAAAAAAGGCTTTGAAGGTTTGTGATGAATTAGCAAAAGGGTTTAAATCTGACCTCTACATTACTTTTGTACAACCATACTTTTTCATTCCAAAGGAGGATGAAAATGCATATAAGTGGCCTACAATGGTAGTACATTACTATCCTTCTATAAACGATGATAATTGGGAAGCTTTTATAAAGTATCGATGTTCTGCCGAATTCCAACTAGTTTCAACTAACACAAAAGAAATAAGAGCATAAATGAATACTGCTCTATGGATGGCTGAGTCAAATATAGAAAGCTTGAGCAATCATTGGTACATTAATACTATTACATATATCAATTATTCTATCATTAATATGTTACTAATATAGCATAATACAGTTAGCTGAGACAGGCATGCTACCAACACAAGAGGAGCTGTGGGTAAAATCACATTAGGTCCTGATGGATAGTTTAAAAATCCAATAGCAGTAAAAATTGGGAACTTAATTGTAAGTTTATTGAACTCCAATTATTAATATGTAATTTAATACCTATTGAATGATATTAAGAATAACATGATTTTTTGTTGTTTAATAGGATGGACACGATGCAACAAAGTCAAGAGACCTTTCAATCTGTTGGTAACGATGACATATTGATGAGGGCACTAGGGAAACAGGAACATTCAGGATGTGTTTACAGTCAATCAAAGTATATGAGCTGTCTCAATACTTTGACCTCCAACCAGGTTCAAAATTCAATTTCCAAATGTCAAAGTTGTAGATAGAAATTACAGAATTATAAGGTCTTGTGACCGAGCTCATTTTCCAAGGACATGCCAGATCGACGAATGATAGCATCTTATAATACAACAACTTCAAAGCTAGCTGTAACACTCCTGATAATGTAGTAGAAGCTCCACAAGCTCTAGAAGTTCAATTGTCACCTCACCATCAAGAGCCCCAAATAATATCAAGAATGTAAGCTCCTTGTTGACAATTGAATTAATGGTGGGTGTAAACATGTTGCACTTGCAAAGGTGTAGATGGAGAGTCTTCCAACTGATACAGTTCATGGAAGACCCTTAGGGAAAGAAAACATGCATGTTAACATCTTTACTATTAGAGTTAGAACAACTAAATTACCTATTCTGACATTTGAAGCAACAACTATGGGTGAAGCTACCTAAAGCTTCATCGTGTGGCCAAAGAGGTTGATTGAAGTCATCGCAATGGTGAAGATGAGTCGAGTGCCTAGCCATGCTCCACAAGATCTAGGGGGTAAGAAACTCCAAAAAAAGAAAAGTTCTACAAAAGTAAGACAATTACAACCTAAGGTATAACAAGAACAAGAACAACCCGTTGCAAATAAGTCACTGCCTGCATTTAACTTCTCTTTAATACCTCCAAAATTTATTCAGTTGGCTTTATATGCACATTCTTTCATGCACGATGGGTTGATGATTTAGTGCCTGATATCACTGGAAATGAATTGCCTATTTATATTGGGTATGAAGATATTTATTACTTAACCACCTTTGATCAAATCAGGCGAACTATATCATGGTATACCTCAGACAATAACTCTATCTTTAATTCTTAATTTTTTAAATCTAAGTAGAGTTGTAAGGTGCTTTTAAATAATTAAGTGTATTGTTTTTTATTGTAGTTTTTTGGTAGAATATTGTGGACTTCAAGGCAAGGCACACAATTTCAGTTTCATATCTTCGATAATTATTCCAAGTGCACCACGTCACTCCTCCACCTATTAGCTCAAGCACCAAGGGGAAATTATTCTTCGTGCCATACAATGTTGAAGAACATTGGATGTTGATAGTTATTGCACTATGGGAGGACAAATATATTGGTTTGATCTCCCAGACTCCCACTACATGATGATTTCATATTACTCACAAGATTGTAATGTAATACCCCTATACGAGGGTTAACAGTTTTTAAATAAATAAAATAAAAATCAGAAAATAAAGATAAAATATCAAAGTAATTTGCCTAGGTCTTAAATAGAAACTCTCAAAATAAAAATAAAACATAAACAAATAAATAAACCACAGTTTAATGTAGCACCTTAAATTTTAATAATATAAAACTATCATCATCATCATTTTAACCCTCAACAAATCCTAATACAGTCATAGAAAGTAACAATTGATGCTTACATTATCATGCAGATCATTCTTTGCATTCTAAGCAATTTCAACGTAATATAACTACATGACTTTCTCAACTATTTTTCTTATAACCATCTCACACTTAGTGAGTCCTAAAAAAAGGAAAATATAAGGGAATGAGCGACAACATGCTCAGTAGGGAAAACCATTACTCACCTTAAGTTTTTATTCTTTACCACATTAAATCTGCATGGTTAGATAGTTTTCATTATTATACAAATTATGAGATTTATTATGATCATATTCCATGGATACCATAGTTAATCATTACCAAGTTTCATACATATACATATATACAATATTAATATTCATCATTATTCCTAGGTATCCACATTACATAAAGTATCACTCAACCTATCGAAACCCAAATGGGCGTGCTTGGCTACCCTCCAAACATTCCAAGGGCATTCCGGTGAGGGGACATCAAGCCCTGAGTCCTCACCAAGTCGACTCCTGTATAATGCGTTTTGGGACTTTCAACCCAAGGGAGCGTCATCACCTCCCCCCTATTTTACCTTTTAGGGTATTCGTGACTAAAGACGTAACCGCCGCCCTCTTCACGTCTCACCATTTCTCAATGTCCAATCATTATTTATAGAGTCAATTTTTCTAACCATGCTTCCCAATTTATAACAACATATGTTAATTCATTATGTTCCTCGCTAATCAATACAGGGCGAGTTTATGTCATAGTTTCATATGTGATTCTCATATAATAGCAGTTCAACATAGATACATATATCTTGTGGTAAAACAATCAATTTTAATTCCATAAAAACCTCACAAAAGATGAGTAATAGAATCCCTACCTTTCAAGCTTCTCAACAATCTTTTAATCTCGGATTCATTAATGTTAGCTCCACACACCCTTGATCCTAAGTCGTGCATAAAGACAATTAAAACTAAAGCACAACATATAACCACATCCATAAATGAATTATGTGTAAATCTACATATTTTAGTCTCTAATAAGATTCATAAATCACTTAGGATAGTGTTGAAAAGGTTTGGAAAGGTTGCAAGATATTAAGGGATTAGAAGGTGAGCAAAGTTGGGTTCACTATCTACAATTAGCACATGGGTTAATAGTTGGTTTATATAAGGTAGACGGGTGATATACTTCCACTGGTAGGTTTACTAGTTTCCAATCCGAGAATTGAAAAATTCATAGAAAATAAAATAAAACTCCAATTTAGGCTCATGATAGCTCATTGGAAAGCTTAGGATGTGTACTTTTTAAATATGCAAACCAATTTACAAAATTCATTTTCATCAAATCCCAGAATTTTAAGAAAAAGCCACTACCCATGGAGGTATTACAAAGTTTATGGAATGTTAAGTTCTTCTTTAACTCAAAGCATATTATCCTTGATCAAAATCCCAAAATCATTCAAAAATATGCAGCATGTATTATATAATCATAATAAACATATTCTCATGAGTTTTATACCAAAATCATCATCAAACCAAAATAAAGGTTGGTTGTTTGTTTTGATTCAAGACTCATGTTTTTGTTCATAAATGCTCAAATATGCATGCTAACATAATTAGAAATTTGCATGAACTTTGAACACAAAAATTATACATTAAAGATGGAGAAACACATACTAAAAACCAAGTTTGAATTAAAGAAAACCTACCTCAAAACCCCTTAGAAAAACATCAAAGTTTGGGTAAAAATAAAGCTTGAATTGACTCCAAAACAACTTCAAACATGGCTGGGAATTATAATTACTTTGGCTGCAAAGAGAGATTTATGATTTGTGTTTTTAGTTAGAAATTGAAGTAAGAAAGGGAGAGAATGAGAAACTAGAGAAGAAGGTGGTGATGGTTGAATAAAAAGGCATCAAAATAATTGAGGAGCGGTAGATAATTGTAGATTTATGAGGAAAGTGGTAGGAAGAAACAAATGAGCATTAAAAGAAAATATTATCATGTTTCCCCTGGAGACTTTTAGCAAATAATGACTACATAATTGAGGGGACAAATAGGGCAAGTTGTGGAAGAAGATAAGGAAGCATTAGAAAGGTAGTTGAGAAAATATATCAATGTCTCCTAGTAATTGAGGTGAATTAATTCTATGTCTCATTCGGAGACCTTTAGCCAAATGAGAAAGAGGCTACTTAATTGAGCATTAATGTAGGGGGACATGGTTGGTAAAAGTGGGTTATAGGTAAATTTTGAATGTTTCCTATAGAGACTTAGTAAGAAATACTAAAGTGACATTTTATTCATATGATTTTTATAAAAATCATACCCATTAAAATAACGGGTGTTTCATGTAAGTATTAATGTTATCTCATAAAATTAACTACGCTAAGTTTTACATAATTGTATTATCTATTAATTTATTTAATCATGACACATTATTAGAGCGCTTAACAATTGGAAGCTTCAAGTGAGAAGCAGTATAACATTTCGACCGAACGGAACGCTATATTCTAGACGTAAGTATCCAATACAACAAGGAAACGTAGAATATGGTTTTTTTATTTTACGTTTCATGCGAGATATAATTAATAGTGGTTTATAAGCCCTAGCAAAAAAGATTTTTATATACACACAGATATAAATGAAGTTAGAATAGGTGGGTATAATTTGTAAATAGGTATGTCCATTTTAGATAGAGATAGCAAATAAATGATTCTACAAAATAGTTCCTATGTAAATGATCTAGTAAATACTTTGTAATTTCAATATACATCATTTTTTGTATGCAATCAGGGCCTTGTTGTAATATATAACACATGGAACTGGCTATTTTATGGAAAATCAGAAATTTTGGCAATTTTTTTTATGCAATACCAACTTTCCCTGACAATTTTAGCAAAAAACCATTGTGCAAAATTTGTACTTGTACAAACATTCCACGACAGTTTTCGTAAAAGCCATCATGGAATGTGAAGTTTCCACAGCGGTTTTTTTTAGAAAAATTGCCATGGAAAATACAATCTTTTACGATAGTTTTTTGAAAAACTATCGTGAAAGAAGTCCCCCACAAGTCACAAATTGGCGCCCATTCTAAGATTCCATAACAGTAAAAAACCATCGTGAAAACTTGATTTTTGTAACAAGACTGAGGTTTTTACGACAGTTTTTTACCGTCGGGAAAGTTTTCACCACAGTTTTAAACCGTCGTAGAATTCCTTGTATATAGTAGTGTGGAGAGACAAAGAAAGAGATAGAGATCAGATGGAGATCCAAGAGAGAGAGAAACAAACAGGAAAGAGAGAGGGAAGAGAGAGGAAGAAAAGAAAAAAAGGAAAAAAAATATTCAAATCATCCAATCTACTATAGAGGCATATTTGGAATTTTAAATGCTTTTATAACATTGATTTGTATAAATTTACTATTTATTTTACATTTTCAAAATCTCTGTTATTATTTACTTATCAATTGGTAAAATATGTTAATTTGTGCAATTTCTCAAATAAAAATCATTTTGTGTAATAAATGGAGAAACTATTTATTTATAAAAAATATAACCGCCATAATTTATGCATTGTTAATTTAATTTTTGAGTTAATTAAGTAACACTATCTTTAATTTTAGTTCTATTTTTATGGCCATATACAGTAGTCATCTTAAAATTTAATTCTTTTACTTCATGTAGGCCAAATAGTAAAATGTTAAATCCCTTTTAATAGAAGAGGGTATTTTTGTTTTATAATTAAATAAAGGGTCCTTAGTGTAACAAGATAAGAGAAAATCGTGTGTCATTTGTGTGTTTTACAATATGAGGGCACTCTACATGGTAAAGTAATCTAAAAAATATGGGATTTAGCCTATATGTCTCCTTATTTATGTTCCATTTTGTTTTATTCCGATAACATTCTGTCATGTTAATGAAAATATTTTAACTTATGCAATCAGTGGCGTGATATTTTAATTAGCATTGTATTATATTATTGGGGGATATGAAGCAGACATGGATAAGGAGAGATCTAAGTTGGTTCCAATGAATGAGGTAACCAGATTAAATTTTTTGTCTTAATAAAATTGCTAATGTAGATCTTTGTTGACAGAATTCCAAGTTTTGGATAGGGCGGTCCAGATTGATAACCCGAAGCCTCAAAATGAGCTCCTCAAATCCACATGGCGTTCCCTTCTCTTTAGCGTGTCTACAAAGAATGTTGATGCCTCTATTGTTGAAGCTATAATTGGCATTAAATATTGCTGCCTTTTTCAAGACTGCCCATTGTTTTTTTTTTCCCTCCACTTTGCTAGTTGAGGCCTTTGCACTTCTTGAGAGGCTATAGTTCTTTGCAGCTTTGTATGGCATCACTAACATCGACTTTAAATTAGACTCTAAGAAAGTAATGGAGGCTCTTGAAGATAATAAGCTTTTTGGGCCCCTTGTGTTATCCTTGATAATATTGTTGACAACTGTGTAGCATTAATTACTTATAAGAACTTAGAGATGTCACAAGTAGAATTGTGTTTTTCTTCCATGTAGACGGAAAATTCTTGCTACTTATAGAATAGTAAGTGGAGGATTGTGAATAGCGGGATTCTAATCCTATGAAGTTAGATAAGAATGATCATAGTAAAATTATAATCTATGTGAAGATTAATTAGCAATATTGTAGCATGATAATACAAAATTAAATCATTTCTAGACTTTATCACATGTTGGTGCTATGTCTGTTTATTAATTGCTTTTTTGGCTCTTTGTTATGATTGTTGTCTCAATCACACTTGGTCTAGGAGGCTGTTTTATCATTGAAGGCTTTATTTGTACAGTTCCAAACTTTTCTCTTTTCTTTAATAGTTCTTTTGTACTAATGAAGAGGTTATAAAGTATGCTATTAAGGGATGGTTGCATATCTAGTCTGCTAGATTTATTTCTATTCAATGTTAGGTGGCCTTTGGAGCCATTGATCTCTTCATTCAATGGAAGTTAAATTGACTGTAGAGGTGTTGTTGAAATAGACATATATGTATTGGTGTGCTAATTTGATTTTCCATTGTCAAAGCTTGGTGCACATTTTCCCTAGGATCTTCATCTAAATTTACTCGTAGATTAGATTTTGTTCAAGATTGAGTCATTTTAAGTATTCGGTTGTTTGAGTCAATGTTAATGTTTGTAGCTCTTCTTTCCTTTTCTTGGACGCAATTTCCTTTTTTGAAAAAAGAGCTCTTACAAAACTTATTTTGATAAATCAATAATGCTCTTAAGCATCTTACTAGACAATATTACTTTCTTTGGGTCTCATACCAGTAGTGTATGTGTTTGATAGTTGAATCCTGCCTAAATCATAGTAAAAGTAACAAAAATGCAGTGTGACAGTTTGTTGTTCAACTAAATGGATGAAATATAAAACCCTACCAATGAAGCCATTTTTTTTTATATCCTACCATAAAATCTCTCATTGCACATGCATGTATAGATATAGAGAGGCTAAAATCAAATTCTAGATGACCATTCGTTACTTGAACCTAGATCCTTTATCTAATTATTCTATCTATTACTCTATCCATCAAATAAATAGCTCTCACATCACCTCTTTATTAAAGTCATTAACACGGACATAAGGTTAGGGTTCTTTGTTAACATTTTTGTCTTCCAAGAATCATTACTCTCTTTTTCTCTCTTGTCACTTGTAGTCTCTCTTCCTAGCTCTAAGAACTTTTGTTATTGCACAAAACAAAAATTGAGAAAAGAAAAGGAAGACGAGTTAGAAAGATCGTAATATGTCTCTCTAATATGTTTGAGTTCAAATATCATACTTCATTTTAAAAGAAAACATAATTTTAGTGTTTGGAATCAGCTCCTAGCACCGTAGTGCTCATATTTGAGCTTTGTAGTGTCGAAAAGTGCAAATCAACACTTTGTGAAATGGACCCGTGTCAACTAATTTCAAAAATTATATAGGTTTCATATCTTGTTCTGGAATGCAATGTTGTTGCTGGATATTACGTTCAAGTGTTTGTTGTATCTTTCAGAGTAATTTGCTATAAAATTCGTTAGCAAACTTTAAGAAGCGAGAGCAAGTAAAACCTTTATGGAAAGTGTTCATATATGCCTCAATCACATTTCAATTTTCTAGAATTTCTTAGTCTCCATTCTCTACCCTTACATATAAATTCACCAAAAATCTTAAAGATTTGATTTACTATTATGAGAACATGGCATTCTGCCTTAACCTAAATGTCCAACTTGATTGTTTTGATGGCACCAACTTCACTTGCTGGAATGGAAGGTTGTTCTTCTTGCTCACGATCCTCAAGATCGCTTATGTGCTTGATCCCAAGATAGAGTCACTCCTAGAGACAAAGGACGACGATTGTCGCTATAAAGAAAAGGGAAGACGATGAGTCATGTATCATGGACACATTCTCAACACTCTCTTTGATCATCTCTATGATATCAACCACAATGTGGAGTCCCTAGTAGAGATATAAAATGCCCTTGAATAAAAATACATGAATACAAAGACTGAAAATGAATAAATTCCTTAATTCTTAAATTTCTTAAATTTAATATGCTTGACTCTAAGCCTGTTCTAGACCAAATACATGAATTACAAGTCATTGTTACAAAACTCAAGGGTTAAAGGTTGAGATTTATGAATTATTTATAGTGGGGGCTATTATTACTAAATTATCCCAATCATGGAATGATTATAAAAAAAACTCCTCTATAAGAGGAATGACATAACACTAGAGGAGTTGCAAAAGCACTTAAGGATCGAAGAAAAGACTAAGTCTCGTGATCCCAAGGAAAAACTTTTGGAATCTTTTAAAGTTAATGCAGCAGAAACTGGTAAGTTTCAAAAGAACTTCAAGGATAACAATGACAAGAAATGCAAATGATCTGATAATGGCTTGAAAAAGTTTATCAAAAGTTGTTTATTGGCAGGAAAAAGGGCCATCATCAAAGTGAATGTTGGTGCAAGAAGGAAAAGGAAGAAGTAAACTCTAACAAAACTAATGTTGTTGAAGAAAAATCCAAAGAAATTTGTGCTACGGTCTCAAAGATACAAATTAGCATGAGTATCGAAACCAACATGGCTACAATAAAGTCCTACAATTGGTGGCTTAATTCTAGTGCCACCATTCATGTTTGCAATGATAAAAACTTGTTCTTGTCATATGCAGCGGAGAACGAAGGACAAACGGTTCTCATAGGGAACCATGACATAGCGATGGTTGTGGGGAAAGGAGTGGTGGAGATCAACTTTACTTCTAGAAAGAAAGTTACTTTGAACAATATCTTCCATGATATTGATATTAGAAAGAATCTTGTATCTGCTTCTCTTATGGGTAAGAATGGTAGGGCAATACTTGTATTGTATCTAAGAATAGGTCATTTATGGGAAAAAAGATTATTCTTGTGATGGCATGTACAAACTTAGTATCAATAATAATAAAGTGATGAATTCCATTTATATTATTGAGTTCTTTGATATTTGGCACGCTCGTTTAGTATGCTTTGATTTTAGATCTTTAAAAAATATGTCTAAGCATGGTTTGATTAATTACAAAGATAAAAAACATGATAAGTGTGCGATATGCATACAAGCAAAATAAGCAAAGAAACCTTTCCTAAAGTTGAAAGAAATACTCAAATATTGGATTTGATTCATACAAATATTTGTAAGTATAATATAATTTTAACAAGAGGAGGAAGAATATACTTTATCACTTTTATTGATGATTGTTCTAGATAGACATATGTATTCTTAATGAGAACAAAAGAAGAAGCCTTACATAAATTCAAACTTTTCAATGCTGAAATTGAGAACCAAAAAAATAAGAAAATCAAAATGGTTCGAAGTGATAGAGGTGGTGAATATTTTTCTAATGAGTTTGATGTCTTTTGCGAAAAGTATGGTATTATTCACCAAAAGTCAGCCCCCTTTACTTCTCACAAAACGGTTTGGTCAAAGGAAAGGATATGATATTCAACGATTTGATTAACTCTATGCTTCTTAATGCAAAATTACCTAATAATTTATGGGGGAAGCTTTACTTATTGCATGTCATTTTCATAATAGAATTACATCCATAAAAACACGTATCTTCATATGAAATATGAAATGGAAGGAAATCAAACTGGATGTATCGAAGGTTGTGAGGCTATTTAGCCTTGTATAGAGTTCATAATCCTAGAACATCAAAGTTAGGTGAAAGAGGTGGTAAAAGTGTTTTTGTTGGATATGTTGAAAATTTCAAGGCATATAGGCTGTTGAATCTAGATTTTAATGTGATAATGGAATCAAAAAATGTTGAATTCATTAAAAATAAATTAATTATTGATTCTACAATTGAATTGGAATCTAATGTTGATCAATTATGAGACTATTCTCCCGATAGCTTCACTCATAAAAAGAAAAAGCCTATGACATCTTTTGAACTGAGGAGAAGTCAATGTGAAAGAAAAGAAAAGAGTTTAACACCAGATTTTATTTCATCTCAAGCTTTGATCTTCTTGGTTATGGGAGATAGAAATGGTATACTTAACAAATATCGTTGTTACTACATGTTGAAGAAATGGTATACTTAATAAAATATCGTTGTTACTACATGTTGAAGAATTCCAAAGACATTTAGTAAAGCCATGTCATCTAGAGATGCCTCCTTTTGGTGAGAGGCTATAAATGATGAAATAGATTCAATAATGGTTAACAGAACTTGGGTTTGGTCGATCTCCCTTTGGGATTGAAACTGATAAGCAACAAATGGGTTATAGAAGAAAGTACTACATCGAGGGTCTATACAAATATTCAAGGCTAGATTGGTAGCCAAAAGCTTTAAACAAAAGCATGGTATAGACTATTTTGATACATATGCTCTAGTAGCTAGTTTGATAGCTATTGATGGTGGAAAATGATCAACTTAATAACGCTCACAAATTACTCACGATTCCCATGGATTAATACAACAAAAATGAAAAAAGGATGAAAGTAAGGAGCAAACATAGGGGTATATAGTGGTTTACTCTTTAATAAGCTACATCCACTATATTTTTCTTATCAAGAATTTGTATACAATACACTTGGATTTCTAAAAATGAAAGAATGGAGATAGTGTTTTTTTATCCAGGGGAAAAGAGTGTTCCTCCTCCTTTTTCCCTCTTTTTGTTCCTCTTCTCCATATCTCCCTTTATCAGGTACTACATTATTATAAAAAATGATTAGAATATTGCTAATGAAACATGAATCTCCATGTTCTGTGGTAGCCTTTGTACGTGGTGTCTCTGCACGTGCAAATGGTGTAATAAGACCCATGCTAGTGATCTTAATTTTAGGTGCACTATCTCGACTACTGGTCTTGCCCATTCTTGTATGTGCTTCTTGGAACGATGGGTGTAATAATGGGTGGAGGATATGAAGCTCGTTTAACTTAGACCTTGTCCTAGAGCGACAAGGTTGACTATTCATCTCAGCTTCCACTCCATTTAAGATTAATGGTCCAGTTGGACTTTTCGTTGATCTTGCCTTTGGGCCTTGGGCCATCAAGAGTGACTTGAAAAGTTACTTCATTCTTTGGAAGTCAAGGATGTGGCTAGTCTCTCATTGCTTGAGAGTTAAGGATGTGTCACTTAGAATTGCATACTGACAATGCTTTTCACTAGAGTCATGATTGCATTTGATATTTAGGCTTCTTGGGTAGCCAAACAACCATGGTTGTTGGGACACATGTCATATCCCTGCAAGAGGTATCCCATCATTTTAAGAAGATTTTAATTTGGACCATTAGATAGTCAAGAAGTTTTCCTGCCTAAGTTTTAAGTCGTTGGATGGTGACCTTTGGTTGCCTTAATCTTTAACCATTGAATCAAAGGTTTCCATGCCTGATGATCCTAATCTCTCCCTTGCAAGAATACAAAAGGGTTTTGAAACCATTCTTGCTTAATTCGATCTAGATTTTAGAGGCCTCTTTCCCTTCAAACTCTCCCAAAACTCTCTCTCAAACTCCATCCTCTTCTTTTTCTTCTTTCGTGTATAAAGCTAGACTTTCTTCGCGAGTCTACTTATAGCTCTCTTAGCCGTTCTAGTTGCTGGTCCATGTCACTGTTCTTACAACTCGAAATCTCAAGCATCTAAATCCCCATCCTCATTGACCAGTAAGTTTCTAAACTTTAAATTTCTATTTCAAGATTTCTAAGTTCTTCCCCTTCCTCTCTCTATTTTGGCATTATTTCAAATTTCTAGGTTTGTTCTTGCAATGCATAGGTTAGATTTATGGCAAAACACTAGGAAATGATGAAACATACCAGTTTAGGCTATTTTACGAGGCTTTGGTGCCTTTTTTGAGATTCTTAGATGCCATGGTCAAATCTGGGTTAGTTGACTGTCAAACTCATACATGTTTTAGGTTGACCGTTTGGTTCACAGTCGATTATGGACCAAACACGTGTATTTTTAGTTGTTAAGTTGAGCTCTTGATGCAGGGTACTCTTTTGATATTTTTCCCCTTTTCAAATCATGTCATCATCTAGTAGTCGTTGATCAGACTTAGAAATTGAATATTTCTTAAAGCTAAAATCAAGCATTTTGTATTAACATTTCTCGTTAAACTCATTAATTGTAACAATTTAGTGATGAATAGTATTTTAGTGTATTAGTGTATAAATATGCTAAAAAATATATTTTTAATGTGTTTTTACGTTTATAATATTTTTTTGGAAATTTTTGGAATCATTTTGGTGTGTTAAATTTGTGTTTAGTTTGTAAATAATTAAAACCATAAAAATAATAAGTGGTAATTTTGTTTTGAGTCGTAATATATTTGATAATGTGTTTAAAGTTTGTAAATATGTTTTATTATATTTTTAGTAATTTCTAAAAATATTTTCAAGTCTTAAAAATCATATATGTGTCGAACTGAAGGAGACTAGAATTTTTGAAGTTTGTAATTCTTTTTGTGTATTTTAATGGTAAATAAATATTTTTAATAACTGTTGTAAATATTATGTCAGTAAACTAATTAATTTTGTTTTAATTGTCTATCTTTAGATTTGAAATATGGGGGGAAAATGGAGCAAAATAACACCAAAACAGGCAAAATTAGACAACAAAAGCGTCAAAAACTCATTAAAAATTCAAATTTTAAAAAGGAGGACATGTGGCATGCTTCTAATAGTTGATTGCACTGTCAAAATAATCCTAACCGTCCATCCGCGTGCCAAGTATCATGACATCACTTGTTGTGTCAGATGTATGTCAACTGAGGGCCCCACTACCTTAGAGTTTTTCTGTTCTGTTCCAGGCGGCTCCATAGGCCAACGTTCTCTTAGCTGTTAGATTAGATTACTAAGAACCATCCAACGTCTTGCATTTGCTCTTTCTGTCCTACTAGTTTTTACTCAATCTCAGCTACGTAATTCAGTCTTCATTAGCACAATCCACGGTCTGCGTCACACCAGATATTGTATTGATTTTTCTTAGCTAGAATTCTACCAAAATTTTGGTTTTGATTTTTCGATGAAATAACTTCACAGATAATACTTCGGAGGACCTTGATTAGTCGTAAATAGAGAATGGCTCCATAAATACTTAACTTATTATTTTGGTTCTTATTTTAGTTAAGTTATATTGAAATGCTGCCTGTTTATTAAGTTGAGTTTTTGCTGTATTATAAACATAGAACAATAGTAAATGCTTGATAATTCTTGATTTATTATCAACATAAGATGGGATAATATATTCTTAAACCAATAAATAAATAATTAGAAAAAGTAAAATATATTTAAGTTAATTGCCAGAACATAACTTTTAAACCTTAGCTTTGTTATAATAACTATGTTATCCCTTTAAACTGTTTTTATTATTGTTGTTATTCTACTAAAGTTTTTTTAAATTAATTGCACATTGTTGAAATTCCATTTTAATTTAAGCCACATTTCTTGTTATTAAAGTTCCAAAATAACAAAATTCTAAAAATGAAAAATGCTATAAAAAAATATAAATATTGTAAATATATTTTATAAATAATAAATATTGTCCCTCATATTTTTTAGTCTAAAATAAAATAAAAGGTTAATATATTAAATATATTGGAATTAAACAAAATCCTTCTCTATGGATTCGATCTGGATTCACTAAGTAATGATTACTTGAGACAACCTTATATTTGGGGTTATATCGAATTGTGCATTTTTACACACCGGTTAAGTTTTTGGCGCCGTTGTCAAGAAACTAAATTGTTTTTAGTGTGGTATATTTTGTAAATTATATTATATTATATTATATTTCTTTTTTTTCTTTTCTATTTTATTAACTCTTTTTCTGTTTTATTTGTTTTTTTTTTGTTAATATTTGTTGTTTTGCAAGAATTAAATACTATTCATATATAATATACTTGTGTTTTCTGTAATTTATTACTTACACAGTTTTATTCACGCTAGGTACTATTCCCATTACTATTCATACAAAAATAATAAATAAAAAATAAAAATTCAAAAAAATCATAAAAATGTTATTTTATTCTCTTTTCTTTGTAATATGTTTTTTTATTAGTTTTAGGTTGAGTTTTAGATTTTTGACTTGGAAATAAAACTTTAAAAAATTCTAAATTAGGTTTTTCATAATATTTAATAATATATTGTGTTTTTGTGAAAAACATTCATTGAGGATGTTTTGTTTGGGAATTGGTACTGGCTTGGAACTCTTCCCTGTAACTAGTTACCTTTGAAGATTCTCCCAATATCAATTATTTGAGGAAAGCTATTTAATTAGAAGGTTGGTTTTTAAGGATCTTATCCCCACCTATATTTCCTTGGAACATTTTTAAAGAATATACTTATCAAAATCCACAAAATAAATAGGGCAGATGTTTTTCATTCGCTACTTTATTCTCCTTGAAAAAAGAAAAGCTCAGTGTCTTGTTCATAAATATTTTAAACAATTTGTATGTCAGTTTGGTCTCTTGTTTTTAAAACTCGAAGATTGATTAGGAAAAGTTTTGAATCACCTAGTCTCTATTATGTCTTCACATTCACCTAAAATGGCTGATGATGAAAGTGTTCATAATGAAAACATTGGTAATTGATAACTCATAAATTATGTTTGGTCAATGCGAGATTATTTGTAGCCACCCTTAGAATCTATTCTATCATGTTTGGTTTTTCCTCTCAATGCCTATAACTTTATATTTAAACTGGGAATGATCAATTTACTTCCAAATTTTCATGGTTTAGAATTTGATAATCCTCACTTGCATCTTCGAGAGTTTAAAGATGTTTGTGCTACCTTTACTGATGAAGATGTTTTAAATGAATTTGTTAGGCTAAAGCTTTTCTAGTTTTCTTTAAAAAACAAGGATAAAACTTAACTTACATCTTTTAAACGTAAGTCAATTGGTACATGGTAAGAAATACAAACTGAGTTTTTGGTGAAAATTTTTTTAGCTCATAAAACCAATGCTTTGAAGAAACGAATTCAAAATTTTTCCCAAAATGCAAAGGAAGTTTATTTTCAATATTGGGAATGTTTCAAGGATTTGTTAAACTCTTGCCCACATCATGGTTTTGAAAAATGGCGTTATGTTAGTTTTTTTTTTTTTTATGAAAGTTTAACTCTTGAAACCCATCAATTCATTGAAACAATATGTAATGGAGAGTTTCTTGATAGAGAACCTAATAAAATGTTAGGTTTTCTAGATAACTTAGCTGAAACTTTCAATATCAGCAACAAATAAATTCTGAAGACACAATTAGGTATAATTTTGTTAATTCTCAAAGAGGTGTTCATCAACTTAGTCAAGAAAATGATCTTAGAGCAAGTATTGTTAGTTTGTCAATATAGATTGAAGCCATGGAATATAAAAATGTTCAAGAACCTAAGATTGAAACTTTATATCTAGGCTATTAATGCAGAGACATTGGATTTGAGGTATTTTATTAATGAGATTATATAGGACTGAGCTAGAAAAATTATAAATCTCTAACAATCATCTGTTACAAATAGAGTATTCAAATTTATCACTATGATGATCATATATCTGATAGTCTTAATCCTTAGTATTTATTAGACTCTTATTTATGACATTATGTTTTTTTGACTTGCATGGTAAGATTTGTCCAAACGTAGATCATAACTTAGCATCTTGGAAACATAATGTAATAAATGGCTGAGAATAATATTATACAGATGTAGAATTCATTCCTTCCTTATGGAAGTTAGAAAGATAACTCTCTTGAGTGATAATTCGAGGTTTGAACAGCAGAGCGCTCGTTCATAATAAAATTATGAATTAACTGTTCATTAGAGAATTATTGAAATTCATGAATAAAGATATAATAAGAGAGGTAAATAGAAATTGAATCTAGTTCTTATTATAAACTATTTATGAAGGATTGACTCATATGTAATGATTATATCAATAGACCACTCACTAATTTTTTTTGAGTAAATCTCACTATAATCTCAAGAGTTCAGTTTCAAGTTTTTTAGTGGAGTAACACTGAAACTAATAAATTTGTTACATTAATTAAAGAGTATAATTAATTATCAAAATTTATTGGAGCTGAGATTATCGGTCCATAGGCCCCCAATGCCACCTTTAGTACTGTATCGATTTTATGCATAGAATAAATTATACATATTTTATTTGGAATTATTGAATTTTGAATTAATTATTTTACACTTAAGATATTACTGTAATATAGAAAAATGTTCTCTATGACAGATAATATAATATGATAATTGTTGTTACATTTAACTGAGTATTAGTTAATTAATTAATTGATTATATTTAAAATCTATTCATAAACAAATATGATTTATTTTTTTGAATTTTAATGTACATAAATATATATGAGATTTTATTATATATTAATATATGTACATATATATCACATAAACGAATTCATTTTCTTTTAAAAAAAAAACATATAAACTTATATATATATATATATATATATAAACTTTAACTTACATATATAAACTTATATATATATACACATAGAAACGTGTGACTCGGTTTTTTGAATAAAAACATGGGATAAGAATCAAGTAGAGTATATCAGTTTCTAATATATCTGATCGGGTGGTTATTTTAGATTTAATACAAATTAAAATTAATTGAAACATAACTAACTGCACAAATATAAAACGATAGAGATAAAAGTTATCTATATATATATATATAAATCTTTTTCACGTAACTTTTACAAAATCGCAAAGAGAAAAAAACTAAGAGTTTTTTCTTTGAAAAAAAAAAGGTTTGTAATCTCATGTATTAAGTAGATAGTAGATCCAAAAAAGTATGAGGTTAATTCATTCTTGCAATTTAACGCCTATTCATCTTTCTATTAGTGTGGAGGCCTGGCTTGGGAAGATCGTGGTGTCAAAGAGGAAAGCTAGGATACCTTGATAGGACTTCAAGAGGTTTGTAAAAGATTCTCAAAGCTTTCTATTATTAATTAAAATTATATATCTATTCCGATGAACAAAGTTTTCAAGAAATTTTTATTTGTCAATGATTCGTTCCTTCTGTTGCGTTTCATATTTTATTCCAACAATTAAATGGATCGACTTAGGAAACCATTTCCATCGCCACATTCTGACACATTTAATTCGCAATAGAGAAACCATCCTAACTTCAGTTGAAGGAATGATCAACCACAACAACCACCACTACCACTTTAAAATTTTGAAAATCATCCATTATTTGCAGAACAATCTCAAAATTCACAATATTCACCAAATCCATAATTTTAGAAGTCTCTACAAAATTTTCCACCCCTAAAAATTTTAATTCATGAATTAAAACTCTTGAGGATGTTTCACAAAAATTCATTCAGAAACAAGAAGTTATTAATACTTACACTTTACAAGACATTTTTATTAGATTAAGGAGTCCATTTCTAAGCTCACTTCTTCACTTGCAATTGAAGAAAAAGGCAAATTCTATGCTTAACCTATACATTATTGTTCTACAAATGAAATCACCTTTTCAAGTTCTTTATCACAACAAGAATTTGTTAATTTTTTTTCACTCTTCAAAGTGGTAAAGCTGTAGATGAAACTATTGACTCAACTTTAAAAAGTGGTGATAAAGTTAATAGTATTGATGAAAGTTCTAAGAAAGAAAATGTTGTTTCTAAAGAGAAATTTATTTCAAAAGTTTCTCTTTTGCAAGCTTTGCTTTCAAAATGGAAGTTTGATAAAAGTGGAGAAATTTTTAAACTTTTCAAGCAAGTTAAGATTGACATTCCATTTTTAGATGCACTCAAATAAGTTCCATTTTATGCTAAATTTTTGAAAGATTGTTGTACAATCAAAAGAATGCATAATGTGACTAAAACTATATTTTCAGTCGAGAATGTTAGTTCCATCATTTAACATGACTCACCATTAAAGTATAAAGATCCAAGTTGTCCCATAATTTCTTACATCATAGGAAATATTCAAATTGACCATGCATTGTTAGATCTTGATGCTAGTGTCAACCTTTTACCTTATTTTGTATATCAGTAATTAGGTTTAGATGAACTAATGCAAATTTTTATTGCACTTCAATTAGTTGATTGATCTATGAAACTTCCAGGAGGAATAGTTAAGAATATGTTAGTTCAAATTGATAAGTTTTACATCCTAGTAGACTTTATTGTTTTGGATACATAACCCGCTTCCACTTCAAAGTTTCAAGTCCCTGTTATTTTAAATTGTCCATTTCTTACAACTTCAAATGCCTTGTTTAATTGTAGAAATAGTATCCTGAAATTGTCTTTTAGAAATATGACTTCTAAATTCAATATGTTCAATACGTTGAAACAATCTGCTGATTTGGAAAATTGTGAAATTAAACCAACTAAGAAAGATCAGCCTTTGTTTGATGAAGCATATGAACTTGCAAATTTAATGCTCAAAAAAGGGGCACTTGTAAATCTGATTTTGGAAAAGATAACTTTGCGAATAAATACTCTATTTTGAGAGAAAATTGTCGTGATCTAGAAAAATGTGAAGAAAGTGCTTGAAATTTTTTTGAAAAGAGTCCATTTATATCTAAACATAGTAGGAAAAATAGTATGCAATAGAATTTTAAAAATTTTTTACTCTAGAGTATTTACTAAAATATAAGTTTGACACGCTATATGCATAAACTAACTAGATCTTACTACCCTCATTTGATGAAGAACTTCGCAATTTATGAAGAGAAAGGCTTTCTAGAAGAGCCTCAACCAACTAGTATTCTTTGCTATTCTCTATCCACGACCGGTGTGTGTATGGGCACACTCATACAACTCTTCCTCTGGTGACTCTCCTTCCAACCAATTGAGAAATACCCAATGCTACTGTTCGTGATTTGTAAACAATTGCTCTTTAGGGGAGTTTCAGAGACTCATAGTATAGAGTGCTCACTCTTGATCTCTCAACTGATTAAATAACATTGAGAACTCATTCTCTATTTATAAAGGTTGGACCTGGGGTCAATCTTTTTCAGATAAGGCCTCACAATTCGAGTTTGAATCAAATACAAATCTGATCCACATAATTAGACTTTTAGTCTAACTGATGCAATCGATCGTGCCTAGTATACCACGGTTGACCACACGGTCGCAGTACCCAACTTCAAACTTAATTCGAACTCTAAGGTTGATCTGATAGATAGTATCTCAACTAATTGGATAATTTCTATCTTATTAGTTATGGGCCGGGTATCTTTAATAGAGTCTCAATTTTAATTCAAATAACCCAATAAAGAAGTTATTGATTAAAATAATCATATCCTGATAAACCCATACAAATAAGATATTAT
The DNA here is from genome assembly GCA_946598075.1 of Artocarpus hirsutus. NCBI lineage: Eukaryota > Viridiplantae > Streptophyta > Magnoliopsida > Rosales > Moraceae > Artocarpus > Artocarpus hirsutus. The sequence continues at coordinate 23,315 of CAMOHE010048766.1, read as the reverse complement.
CCATAATAATTCAACATATTTATCTTGAATTAGTTTAAACTTACCACCCAAAGATAGTATACCATTTGGTTGCACCTATGTATTCAAATGGTTAAGTGTTCTAATTTTCTAATTACAGGAAAACGCATATAAGAAGATATCTTCGACTCCTAAAGAGGAGCTATGGATTTCATATCTATGAATAACAAGTCTACGCTCTCAAGAGTCATGCCCTGAATGTACCGGCATGCATTCCAACATAAAATGTGGATGTCACTCTTTGGTGCTTCAAAAGACATAAGTCAAGATAATAGGCCTGTTATTCATCTCAAGATTAAGATACAACACATATGATTGTCTTAAGTGAATTGATTTTTCGAGACATAATTATTAACCGAAAACAATTATACTTTATGTCTCGATCCAATACATCGTCACCTATGGCAATGTACCAATGTTTCTATTCATAGAGTCCACCTCCGATGGCCAAGACAAACCATCTCCCATTGGAGATATAGACAATATACAATCTTTGCATGAATAAAGTGCCCAACTTTATTCTTTTGATTACGAATCTTATGATTTAGACCGTCACCTTTAGAATCATGTCTTTCGTATAATCTGTCCATCATATGCTCGATTCTAAAGGTTTAGACTGACAGACTCAGACTTTTGTTTGTTTAGCCTACATTCAACAAATATGAACGTAAAGAGGACAACAATTTGCTATATGAATAATAAATAAACTTTTTATCGATCAAAATGTCTCCAAAAACATATTACATTTTAACTCCTTAGGGCATACATGTCTAACAATATTCCACTTGCACTAAGTGAGTAGATATGACAAATCTTACCTCCCTATAGCTTCCACATGCCTCTAAAAAACCCTCGCAGTTAGTGTCTTTATTAATGGATCAACTAAATTGTAAATCCTCACCCAAATATACAAGCATATACCCACGAGTCCTTCTTAGGTATTTAAAAATATGCTTAACCATAACCCAATGGTTCAGTCCTAGATTTGCCTGAAATCGACTTACAATCCTGATCGCATTACAAATATCCGGTCGTGTGCAAAATATGACATAAATGAGGCTACCCATTGCCAAAACATAAGGCACCTTCTTCATGTATTCTCTTTCTTCTTCAAACTTTGGTGAGTCTTTCTTAGAAAGAATAATTCCAAACCTAGATGGTTGCCCACCTTTCTTGGACTTTTGTATTACAAAACCTCATGAGAATTTTATCTATATAGTCTGCTTGAGACAAAGCTATCATTTTGTTCTTCCTATCCTAAAAAATCTAGATACCGAGAACAAAATTAGCCTCACCTAAGTCCTGCATATCAAACTGCTTGGTCAACAATAATTTGACCGATGATAATGGCCCAATGTCATTGCCAATTACCAAAATATTATCTATTTAAAGCAGTAGGAAAAACGCATTCCCATCCTTAATGTGTTATAAACACATGGTTCGTCCACATTTTGTGCAAACCCATAAGTCTTGATCACTTGATCAATTCTTATGTTCCAAGAATGAGAAGGCTGCTTAAGTCTATAAATTGACTTTAGTAGCTTACATACTTTACCCTCTTGATCCTTAGCCTTGAACCTGTCTGGCTGCTCCATATATATGGACTCATCAAGATAGCCATTTAGAAAGGTTGTCTTGACATCCATATGCCAAATCTCGTAATCAAGAGTGACAAATATGGACAAGAGAATGTGAATGGACTTAAGCATGGCTACAGGCGAAAAGATTTCCTCGTAATCAATTTCTTCCTCTGCATGTATCCCTTAGCTACTAGTCTAGCCTTATAGGTTTCAACTTTTCCATCCACTCCTCTTTTCCTCTTATAGATCCACTAACACCCTATGTGTTTTACCCCTTTAGGAAAATCCATAAGCTCCCAGACCTTATTAGTCTCCATAGACTTCATCTCTGTGTTCATGACCTTTGTCTAGAGTTTTGAATCAACATCCTCCATAGCCTTTTCGTAGGTGTAAGGATCCTTGTCATGTTTATCTGATTCAACTAAGAAGGCCTAACCACTAAACATATACCTCTCGAGTTGACGCCCGTTCCTCCAACTATGACGAAGCCCCTTAGGTTGTTGCTTAGGTTTAGTTGGTTTTTTTACACTAATTGGAATGGTTTCATTTGGAACCCCCAGAGTGATTGAATTACTCGCTAACTCCTCGAGCACTACTTTGCTTGAAGGTTTAAAGTCGTCCATGTAACTTTCCTCAAGGAAAGTTGCATTAGTTGAAACCATGACTTTATTTTCCTTTGGGTTATAAAAATAACCCCCTTTAGTCTGTTTTGGATATCCTACAAAGACGCATACTTTTGAATGTGCTTCCAACTTATTCGCATCCCTAAATAGGACAAGAGCCAGACATTCCCATATGCGAATATGGTTTAAGGAATTCCTTTTTCCTATCCACAACTCGTGAGGAGTTTTAGGAACCGATTTTGAAGGCAAATTGTTCAAAAGATAACATGCCATTTGTAATACATATCCCCAAAAGGATAAAGGCAATAATAAATAACTCATCATGGGCCTGACCATGTCCAACAAAGTCCTATTTCTTCTCTTTGTCATGCAAATCTTGTCGGAAAAATAATACACAGCAAAATTTTAAATATTTTAAATCAGAGTATTTTCCAAAACACAAGTTTGACATACTATATATATAAATTAACCTGATCTTACTGACCTTGTATTCGCTAAAAAGCTCCTGAAATCTGTGTAGAGAAGTAACGTTCTAGAAGAGCCTCAACCAACTGGTCTTCTTTGCTATTCTCTATCCACGATCGGAGTGAGTGTGGGCTCACACATACAGCTCTTCCTCAAGGTGATTCTCCTTCCAACCAATTGAGAGAACCCAAAGCTAGTGTTCGTGATTTGTGAACAAGAGCTCCTAGGGAGTTTCAGATTCTCACTAGTAGAGTATTACTCTTAATCTCTCAATTGATCTAAATAACTCATGAGACTCACTCCCTATTTATAGAGGTTGGGTCTAGGGTCATTCCTTATCAGATAAGGTTTCAAAAATTCAAAACAGAATCAAATTCGAGTCAATATTGGATGAAATTCGTGTAAAAACGCGTGATTTTTATTTCGTGCATAGGCAGGCTGAATTTTTTCATAGGCAGGCTGAACTTGCCTCATCGACAGGCCAAACTTTAGGATCGGCATGCCGAACTGCCGAAAAAAATTCTCAGCTAATATTTTATTTGTCACCCGAGATTCTATAGGATAAAGCCTTAATTTCAATACAAATAACCCAATAGATAAGTTATCTAATTAAAACAACTTTATCTAGCTAATCTCTAGGAAAATAAATAGATTCCTAATAATTCTACAAGTTTATCTTGATATAATTTATTCAAAATTAAATCAACTGATAAACAGACAAGAATTATCTGATCCCAATAATTCAACAAGTTTAATCTTGAATTAATTTTGTCACAAAATTAATTCAACCGATAAACAGACATGAATTATTTGATTCTTTCAAATTTCAACCAATCTAATAAATCTGACATAAGTCACCAATAATTAGAAAAGCACGCTGTACCGTTACAGGATTTTGTGAGCTAGCAAAGGGGACGAAATGGACCTATATAGTTCAAGCTCCCGATAATTATGAAACCCAATATCCCAGATATACATTTCATAATTATCAACTCCAACGCTACTCCACTAAAACCTTGGAGTTGCACTCTCGAACTCTATAGAATTACGAAGCCCGTATAGCTAAGTCTCCATGACATATCATAGTATATCGTTTCCCTATAGGATTATCCATAATCGGCTTAAAGACAAGTTCTGTCTTACCTTCCCGATTATTTTTATCTTACGTTCCATTATCTCACCATTAGAAAACATACCATCCAAAGACAGTATAACATTTGGTTACACCTATATATCCAAATGGTTGAGCGCTCCAGTTTCCCAATTACAGGATAACACATATAAGAGAATATCACTACTCCTAAAGAGGAGCTATGGATTCCATATCTATGAATAATAGGTCTACGTCATCAAGAGTCATGCCTCCAACATACCGGCATGCATACCACTATTAAGGGGTGTCACCCTTTGGCACATCAAAGTACACAAGTCAAGACAACGGTCCCACTAGTCATCTTAGGATTAAGATGCAATACAAATGATTGTCTAAAGTGAATCGATTTGCCAAGACAGAATTATTAATCCAAATCAATTCACTTTATATCCCGATCCAACACATCATCACTTATGACAACATGCCAATGTTTCTATTCATGGAGTCCACCTATGATGGTCAAGACAAACCATCTCCCAATAGGGATATAGACAACATAACAATCTTTACATAAATAAAGCGCCTAACTTTATTCCTTCGATTGCGGATCTTATGATTTAGACCGTCACCTTAAGAATCGTGTCTTCCGTATAATCTGTCCATCATATGCCCAATCCTTAAAGTTTTAGACCGACAGTCTCAGACTATTGTTTGTTTATCATACATTCAACAAATATGAACATAAAGAGGACAATATTTGGTATATTCTTTATTGATAAAAATGTCTCTAAAAACTCATTACATTTTTACTCCTTAGGGCATACATGTCTAAAAATTCTACTACAGAGTGCCCAGTGCAGTCAAATGGCATTAAATCTCATTCTCTAATAAGTGTCCCAAGAACTCATCAAAAAGGTATTCACCACCTCGATCGGATTGAAGTGCTTTTATGGGTCTACCCAATTGCTTCAGCTTGAAACTCCTTAAACTTGTCAAAAGTTTCACTTTTGTAGTACATTAGGTACATATACCCATAACTTAAGCAATTGTCAATAAAAGTGACGGAATACTTATACCCTCCTCATGCCCAGATGTTTATTGGTCCACAAACATAACTATGCACAAGTTCTAGAACCGCTTTGGTCCTATTACCCTTAGACCCAAATGGCCTTTTGGTCATTTTACCCTCCAAACAACATTCATATTGTGGTATAGATTTCACCTTTAAGTGATTTAAAGGTCTATCCCTTCCTAACCTTTGAATCCTATTCAGGTTAATATGACCAAGTTGCAAATGTCAAAGATAAGTTATATTAGAGTGAGAAGTTTTAAATCTTTTAGAGTTATTTTCATTAATCTCAACATTAAGCAGTAAGTCCATCTTAGGTTTATATAGATTATTTTGCATCTATCTAGAGCAGATAAAAGATTTGTTTTTACGAATCATCACTTTATTATTAAAAAAACCAAATAGGAGTCTTTAAATAAACAAGCTGCATAAATCAAATTCCTTTTAAGTTTAGGAACATAAAAAAAATCTTGCAAAATTAAATTCCTATAATTATCAAAATAAAGATGGACGTCTCCCACATCTTCAACTAAGACCAAAGATCCATCGCCTATCCGAAGCATGAAGTTTTCATGCAGTAGACTTCTCATTTCTTTGAACAAAGACACAAATATGATTAGTTGCTTTAGAATCTATGACCTAAGTGTCACTGGATTCCTTAACCAAACAAGTTTCTGAAACCAAAAGATCACACCTACCTGCTTAGGAAAGGAAGTCCTTACAATTCTTCTTAATGTGCCTGACGTTCTTGCAGAAAAAGCACTTAAGCTTCTTTAGGTTCTTCTTCTTCTTCTTCTTCTTTTTCTTCTTCTTCTTGTTGTTTATAGGAACAAAAGACCAACCATTCCTAGCCTGTTGTTTCTTTCCATCTCCAAGGTTAGGATTGGAACCAGACACAACTACCAAGTTAGCCTCATCACCCGTAGGAGTTTCCCTGATCAGATGTTTGAACTCCTATACCTTCTTTATCAACTCTGTCAAGGTCATATCCTGTCTATTACTTAAATTAAATGTAGCTCTAAATAGAATAAACTCCTCAGTAGGAGTCTTAAAGACCATAGTCATTTGAGTTTTAGCATCAATGTCAACTCTATTGGTTTGAGCCTTAGTGAGGTAACTCATGACTAGCGTCATATGCTCCTTTATAGACATCTCCGGTCTCTGTTTATAGTTCAAGAGTTTTTGAAGCATCGCTTGCTGCTTTGTTAGGGCCTGGGTTCTAAACATGTCTTCAAGATTATCCAAGATCTACTTAGCAATCTTATAATCTTCATGTTGAGCCTACAACACATTATTCATGCTGGGCATAACATAGCAACAGGCCCGATTGTTAGCATCCTTTCAGCGATCATATGCTTAGATTTGCTCCTTAGTAGAATCTCCCATAGGCTCAGGAGGACATAGCATTGTCAACACAAACTTTAGTTTCTCAAAGGACAAGACGATGCTTAGATTTTGGTTCCAATCATTATAGTTCTTATTGGTTAATTGGTTTTTGTCAAGTATCGATGATAAAGTATTTTTAAACATTTTTAATCTACAATAAAGAATCATATACCAAACATAAGCAAATATATAATAATAATTCAGTATGATAACATAATCATGTAAAAACATACAAATGTGTTTATGTATCAAAACCTTGAAAATATCATAACCTTATAACAATAATTCTCAACTCAAAATTCAACAAGCTACCTAGGGGAGACTTGCCAAATTCAATCAGGGACATAGATCCCCTCCTAATTAATATATGCTATTTAGGACCTGTATGATCTAGCATATATTAATAATCGTTTCTTTGGCCATTAATTTTTTTAACAAGGCTCTTAGGGGATGTTATTAATAAAATTAACATGAGTGTATGACCATCGTTTCAATATTTTATCCATGATTTATAATCACCACCTAGAGACATGCAATGATAAATCATGCTAAATTTCTTATCCTCTCAAAGATCCTACCTGGTACATGATGAAGTCCCTAGGAGGTCGGAACCACCATGTGCTACCTATGGGCCAATGAATGAGGCCGTAGGTCTTCTCTTCGAAAACCTCATCTCACTCAATCTTTTGAAATCAAGGTTTTTTTTTAAAAGAACATGCATGAACAATTTTTAATAAGCGGCACTCCCTATTCTATATGACATGTTATCAATATACATGGTAAATCATATCATAATGTAGACAAGCAAAGCAATCATGCAAAGCCACAAGCAAAATAATAATAAATAACCGTAATATAATGGTTCCACCTTAGAGAAAAGAAAATAAAGATTACAAGAGAATAATCAAAACATATTATCGATTCTTTATCCTTGAATCTTGAAATTGTATCCTTCTTCATGCAATATCCATCTTTAAGTCTTCGATCTCGCATAAATCAAATATTCCATATTTTTGATCATATCCAAATTTAATGTTTCTCAGAATTGTCCCAAAATTATAATCAAAATGGCACCAAAAAACACACCTTCTCCAAAAAAACATAGCTCTCTGCTAACCTGCTCAACTTTAAATTCAGCCTGCCAGTGACGTGGTTGATTGCAGTATGTGTATTGCGGTCGACCTCTCATCTATGTCGGCCTACCAAAACTGAAAGTTTAGCTTGTCACTAGAGCCATCCAAATTTTCCCTAGACCAATGCGATCAACTGTAGTATGTGTATCGCAGTCGATCGCACAACCACTTGGGTTGATTTTTCCATAAAATAGTTTTAAGGCAATTTTTTAATTTTATTTTCAACAATTCAAAAACATAAAAGTAGAGACTCAAGAAATACCTGTGGAATGCTATCATGCATCTTCTAGATCCATCTTCTAGATTCATCTTTTAGGCCCATCTTGTCTCCGAATGATTATTTAATTACAAAATTCTTACAAATTTGAAATTAAATAATAATTTCTAGACAAAGATGATAGTTCGCTATCTAATTACATGAAAAACCTAGATACACATTCTAACCTTTAAGGATTTATAACTGGCATAAATTAATTGATAAATAATTAAATAACAATTTAATCAACCATAATTAATTAATAAACATAAACCATATAATCTATGACAACATATAAATATATAGAAACTCTAGAGTGTCAACTTTCTAAAATATTAAATTCAGGCATAGGAGAGATAAAGATCACATAATTTATACATATAACATGATCACAAACTCATAAATTTACGTAAAAACCTAGGCTCTGATATAATTGTTGGAAAAATAGTACGCAACAGAATTTTAAAATTTTTTTATACCAGAGTATTTAATAAAACACAAGTTTGACACGCTATATGCATAATTAACCACATCTTACTGACCTTATTTGATGAAGAAGTCTACAATGTATGAAGAGAAAGGCATTTTAGAAGAGCCTCAACCAACTGGTCTTATTTGCTATTCTCTATCTACGACCGTTGTGTGTATGGACACGCTTGCATAGCTCTTCCTTCAGTGACTCTCCTTCCAATTAATTGAGATATACCTAATGCTACCGTTCGTGATATATAAACAATAGCTTTTTAGAGAAATTTCAAAGACTCATAGTATAGAGTGCTCGCACTTGATCTCTCAACTGATCTGAACAACAATAAGAACTCATTCCCTACTTATAGAGGTCGGACCTAGGATCAATCATTATCAGATAAGGCCTCAAAATTCAAGTTTGAATCAATTTCAAACCTGATCCACATAATCAGACTCGAAGTCTGACTGACGTGGTCGACAACACCAAATATACTATGATCAATTGCGCTGTCATGGTACCCAAGTTTGAACTTAATTCAAACTCTATGGTTGATTCGATAGATACTATCTCAACCAATTGGACAATTTCTATCTTATTAGTTTCAGGTATCTTTGATAGAGTCTCAATTTTAATTAAGATAAGCCAATAGAGAAGTTATCTGATTAAAATAATCATATCCTGATAAACCTATACAAATAAGATATTTTCCACAATAATTCAACATATTTATCTTGAATTAATTCACCAAATTAATTCAACTGATAAACCAACATGTCTATCTTGAATTAGTTATAGAATTTATTCAACCGATCAATTAACATAAATTATTAAATTCAATTACCTCATTTTTAGCCAATGTAATAATTTGACATAAGTCACCAATTTATTTGAAAAGCTTGCCATATCGTTACAAGATTTTTATGAGCTCTCTCAAGGGACCTTATGGACCTGTATTGTTTAAGCTCCTGATAATTATGAAACCCAATATCCTAAAAATACATTTCGTAATTATCAACCGAATGCTACTCCACTAAAAGCTTAGAGTTGCACTCTCGACCTATATAGAATTATGAAGCCTGAATAACTAAGTATCCAAGACATACCATAATGTATCGTATCCCTATAGGATATCCATAATAGGCTTAAGGATAAATTCTGTCTTACCTTCTTGATTATTTTTCTCTTACATTCTATTATCTCACTATCAAAAAACTTACCATCCAAAGATAGTATACCATTTGGTTACACCTATGTATGCAAATAGTTGAGTGCTCTAGCTTTTTAATTACAGGATAATGCATATAAGAGGATATCATTGACTCCTAAAGTGGAGCTATGGACTCCATATCTATGAATAACAAGTCTACATTATCATGAGTCATGCCCCCAATGTACCAACAAGCGTACCAACATAACATGTGAATGTCACCTTTTGCTGCATCAAAAAACTTAAGCCAAGATAATGGGCCCATTATTCATCTCTGGATTAAGATACAATACATATGATTGTTTAAAGTGAATTGATTTATTGGGACAGAATTATTAATTGAAATCAATTGTACTTTATATCTCGATCCAATACATCGTCACCTATGACAATATACTAATGTTTCTATTCATGGAGTCCACCTCCGTTAGCCAAGACTAACCATCTCCCATTAGGGATATAGACAACATAACAATCTTTGTATGAATAAAGTGTCCAACTTTATTCTCTTGATTACAGATCTTATGATTTAGATCGTGAACTTTAGAATTATGTCTTTCACATAATCTATCCAGCTTATGCCTAATTCTAAAGGTTTAGACCGACAGTCTTAGACTTTTGTTTACTTATTATGCATTCAACAAATATGAATGTAAAAAAGACAACAATTTGGTATATGAATAATAAATAAACTCTTTATTGATAAAAATGTCTCCAAAAACATATTACATTTTTACTCCTTAGAGCATACATATCTAACAAACATTATTCACGTCATATTGAATATCTTTCTGGTTTAGAAAGCATGGGTGTTGACCCATTTTCAACTATAACTTAGTATTTTCTTTTGTTTTTGTTTTTGTTTTTATGTGGTTTTTTTTTTTCATTTTGTGTGTTATTTTTCCTAAAGTTCATAAAAATGTTTTTTGAAAAATTCATTAAAGTGGCTGAAATTATGGAGGACATAATTATGATTGATTAGTTGGTATTTTTATAGCATCAGCCTCTAGAAACATATCTTAATGAAATGGTTAACAATGAGTTTTTCTAAAGTTTAGACTTTTGTAAAATTTAATTTTGATAAAAAACACAAAATAATTGAAAATTTTAAAATTCACATAAAAATTTAAAAATCAAAAACAGAAAAATATTTTGAGATTGTGTGTTTAGTAATTTGATAGATTACTTTTGCTTAGCCTCTTTTAGTTTAGCCTATTATTGTTTAGAATAGTATTATATGCGTCCGTATATTTTTGAATGTGTCTAAATAGTCATTTACCCTTTGCCTATATATCCCATCACTGTGCATTCATGCTCAAAAATCTTTGCTCTTTCTCTCTCTAGATTTCTTGTTCTCTCTCTAACTCTTGAATTCTCTCTGTTTTCTTTCTAAAATTCCTAAAATTTTCTAGAAATTCCTCAAAGTTCTTTGATCTTTTAAACACACTTTTCCTAAAAAAATATTCAATCTCTTCTCTTGCTTCCACAAAAATCTTCTCAATTCTTTTTCAAATCCACTCAAAGCTTTCAAATATCTCAAAAAATTTCCAGTTTCTCAATTCATTATCAAGAATATCCTCTTTTCTCTCTCTTTCATTACGGATCCTAAGTACGAGCACCTTAAAAAGTGCTTTTCCTTTCCTTTCTCCAAAAGAAATTAGAAAAAAGTACAAAACTAGAATCACTCGTCTTTGGGTACTCTCTCACTTTAAATTTCCAATTGATAGTAAAGTGTAAATAGAAGGTCTTGTTCATCTTAGTGATATAAAAAATGTAGGTCTGCTTAGGATGGATATGAGTCTTTGTGCTAGGAAAAGAAGATCCTAACATATGGAATCAAAGTATCCTAAATTTTCTCACCAAACCTATTTTTGTAAATGTGCCTCACCTAGTTATGTGTCCATAAACAGAGAAGATAAGATTTAGCTCTGTAAAAATGGTTTTAGAAAAGAAAATGTAGAAGATCTCTAAGCTTTTCTTGAGTCACATCCAAGTGGGTTTGTTTGGGGGCTATGTCAAAACTTTAGCCACAATTTCATGCTGATAAAGAATGCCTAGGGAATCTGAAGATAAAAGACCCAACTGTTCAATTTGTGAGAATGTTGGATGGAAGCAGACTTAAGATCCCTCTACTTTGAAGTAATTTTTCTTTGTTTTTGTGTGTTTTTATTCTATTAAAAAATGAAAATTTATTCGAGAAATGTTCTTGGTTTTATTAAAAAAATCATCAGAATAGTTGAGTAACGAAATTTTTGGAAACTTGTTTTGATGACCATAAGTTACTTCAATTCATGCTCAAATAAAATTTCATCAACAAAAAGATTTTTGTTTTTGTGTGATCTCTATAGTAGTTTTTTAATAATTGTAACTGTATTGTTTATTCTTTAATGATAATATTTTGACTTTCTTTTCTATTACTTGCATTATTTTCTTCGGTAGGTATTTTGTGTATTGTGTAAGATAAGCTTTGCCTTGATTTTTAAAATTTGATCCCATTTTGTCAAAAGTTGTACAATAGTGTTTTGTTTGTCAAAAGTTAAATAGTTTTGTCGGGTAAGAATTTTCAAAAGATCTATAGTTGTGTGACATCTATCTATTTGTCCATACCTGTCCTCATAGCTGTCTTTACCTAATTTAACCCAACGTTTTACTTAGATATGTATAAAATCCTTTTAGTTTTAGGTTTTATTTGGAGTGGTTTAAAGATAGAGTCAGTCTAAAAAAAATAATTTTTTTTTTAAAAAAAGAGTCTTAGTTTTAGAAATCATTATGGAGTCCTTATCCTAATCATCTTTGAATTCCAAAAACATTTGTGTACTTTGCAATTGTATATCAGAAATGGGTATCAACTACATAAATGCTGCATTTCATTTAGGTCATGTGTAGGCTAAGAAAAAGATAAATCTTGTGTATGGGGGGTAGTCTTGCTTTAATAGGAATTGTCGTAGCTAGAACCAAAGTAAGAGGAGTCCTAGGTATTATCCCTCATTTTCTTGCTCAAGATAATCTTTGTGGTGCAACCATGGGAACCAAGAGAATAGTGAAAAATATCCTTGAACATTCAAAAATTATGATTTATTTCTCAGATGCATTCATTGTTTTACTAGGAGAACTATGAACTTTAGAAGAAATGTTTATCATAGCTAATTGGACTCGGTTAGGTATTGTTAATAAACCACTAGCTGTGCTTAATATAAATGGTTATTTTGGCAATTTACTTAGTTTTTTAGATAATGCTATAGAGCAAAGGCTTCTTAAGGAGTCAAATAGAAAGATAGTTATCTCTGCCCTTACTGCTAAGGGATTGCTCAAGAAAATAAAAGTCATTACTCTTAAGGCATACACTACAACTTCAAAGCTCAGTTCAAATGAGATTTGGATCTTTCTCTCTAAACCCTATCTTTTTCAGTTTTACCTACAACATTTTGCATTTATATTTGTCTTTATGTTTTTTAAAAACGACTCTTGTATATATTTATTGTTATTCTTTTTTGATTAATCTTGTTAAACATTAGGGACAATGTTCAATTTAGGTAGCAAGAGAAGGTCATGTTAAAATTTTCCAAATTTGCCAAAATTTTTCGATTTTGTGTTTGTGTTACTGTGGGACAAGCTTTAAAAACCAAGCGAAAAAATTTAAAAAAATTGAAAAATTAAAAAAAATAAAAAAAATAGTATGTTGTTTGTAAAACTTTATGATTCATAATCTCCTAGGTCTGGATGGCTGAGTGAAGGATTTTTCTTGAAGTGCATCTCGATATGGTTCAAAAATGTAGTCTTATGTGTTTGTATATTCTCATTTTTGCAACCTTTTTTTGTAGCATGCATGTTTAAAGACGGTCGAGTTAAGGAAAACTTAATATTCTAGAAGTACATCTTCACATTTTTAGAAATAGTTGAGTTAAAGAGTGACTAGTATTCTTGAAAAACATTTTTGCATGTTTGTAACAAATGTGTGCTTGCATTGCTTTTGGCTGCTTTGTTTAAAAAATAAAAAAAATTGAAAAATCTAAAAAAAAATCAAAAAATTTCAAAAATCTTAAAAAATATTTTTGTTTTTTGGTGATTTGCCTCCTATCCAATGACGATGACAAAGGATATATCCTTTTTCATGACTTGTGCAAAAATTTAAATATTGTTTAAGTTTATGTTACTTTCATTAGTCTATGATTTTTCCCAAAATTTGAGCACTTAATCTTAAACTATGATTTGCTATATTAATTTAGAGACTATTTATGTTAATATAATTTGGTTTAGTTTCATAAAATCTTATAACTTGTTTAATTCCTTCTTGAGGCAAAATCATACATAACACTAAGTTATAGATATGATTTAGCCATCTTTGGATCATTTGAACTTTTTTAAGCTTACATGTTTACATTCTATATCCCTAGTCACCTATTGAGCTTAATATTTCTATTTTTTCTTTGTCACCCACATATATAGCCTAGCCTTTTTAATAAATTCATAATTTTTTCTTTTACCTTTTACTCATAAAGCATCTGATCTTTTAAGTGTAATCAGGGTTATACCAATATTATGGGAGGTTGGGATGGGTTAAGAAGATCTGAATGTTAAGAATATCCATTATGTCTGTCATATTTATAATTTTTATTACTCTTTCTCTATTGTAATTTTTAGTGATTTTGTATTTTTGTAAAAAAAGAAAAAAAAATTTATATGAAAAAAGTTAAAAAAAGATCAATTAAAAAATATATAAAAAAAAGAGTTGAACAAAAAGTGGATGACAATGAAATTTCATTTCAAGTTCAGGATTGTAACTTTGGGAATTAGATTGTACGTTCTTAAGGGCTTGGGAATTTTGTAAGTGTTTTATACGTGAACTTAGCCTTAATTTATCTTTCATCCTACCTTTTACCCAAGCCTTATACTACAAGTCGAATAAAGTTCTAATGATCTTTAACGAAATGTTATACTATATTAGTGGAGAAAGGGATGGAAAACAAATTTAAAAGAATTTATTCAAATAAATTAGCTTGTATTAATGTAAATTTATCTAGTTAGTACATATTGATTAGTAATAAAAAATCATATACTAACGAGAATATCCATCTTAAATATTAGACATACTCAAGAAATGAACCATAACTTTGCATTTTTACTTTAAGGTATGAATTTGAGATAATCCCTAAAGAAAATCAGCAATGAATCACCAACCTTTGAAAATCAACCTTTGGTCTAGTTTTAAGTTTTATCACTTTAATTACTCAGGACTAGCAATAAGCTGGTTGGGGGTGTGATGAGAATTAGAAAATGCACATTTCTTAAAGTTAAAATCAATTATTTTGTATTAATATTTCTCGTTAAATTCCTTAATTATAACAATTTAGTGATAAATAATATTTTAGTGTCTTAGTGTATAAATATGTTTAAAAATGCATTTTTAATGTCTTTTTATGTTTAGTAATATTTTTGGTAATTTTTAGAGTCGCTTTGACGTATTAAATATGTGCCTAGTTTGTAAATAATCAAAACTATAAAAATAATAAGTAGTAATTTTATTTTGAGTATTAATGTCTTTGATACTATGTTTTAAGTTTGTAAATATGTTCTATCATATTTTAAGTAATTTATTAAAATATTTCTAAGTCTTGAAAATTATATCTGTGTCAAATCGAAAGAGACTAAAAATTTAGATGTTTGTAATTATTTTTGTGTGTTTTAATGTAAAATAAATATTTTTAACAATTATTGTATTTTGTCTAAAAAATTAATTTTTTTTTAATTTTCTATCCTTAGATTTAAAATCTAGTGGAAAGATGCAACAAAATGGCATAAAATAGGCAAAATATGGTAATAAATGCCTTAAAAACCTATTAAAAATTCAAATTTTAAAAAGTCGGACACATGTCATGCTTTTGACTATTGATTACACCGCCAAAATTATCTTGATCGTCCATCTGTGTGCTAGGTGTCACGAGGTCACTTGGTACTTCAGACACGTGTCAATTGAGGGCCCCACTACCTAAGAGTTTTATCTAATCCAGTGCGGGTAGCTTTATAGGTATGTGTTCTCTTAGCCGTTAGATCAGATTACTGAGAAACATCCAACATTTTACGTTTACTCTTTCGGTCCTGCCACTTTTCACTCAATCTTAGCCGTATAATTTAGTCTCGATAAGTGCAATCCATGGCCTACATTTGTCTGACCTATACGCGGATCACTTTAGATAATGCTCAGAAGTCTAGATTCTAAAGAAGGGCTAGTGGAGAGGAGAAGAAGAGAAAAAATTGTAAAAAAAAATGTCAACTTAATCCAAGAAAAATGTTGACGTAAAAAAATAGAAAAATATTAAAAATTATAAATAGTAATTTTATGTTCTATAAATACTGGTTGTCGTAGCCCGATTCTTTATCCTTTTAATATGTAGTGTGATATTGCTTAAATAAATAGTTTAATTTTTATTTTTTTTAGTTTTTATAAAATTTTTGCTGGTTTATATTGTAAAAATTATGCCCAATAATATTTCTAGTATTTTATTAAATATGTCTTTTTAATATTTCTTTTTAGTTGAGGCGAGAAGGGGACATTCTAATAAAATTACCTTAAATATTTTTAGTTTTTCTTAGTTTTAGAAGTAGTTATAATGCCAAAATAATTTCTAAAAAATTTAGGTTTTTACTATTTTCTTAGCTAGAACTCTGCTAAAATTTTGATTTTGATTTTTCGATGATATAAACTAGCATAGATAATGCTTAGTAGACCTTGATTAGCCATAGATAGAGAATGACTTGGTAAATGCTTAACTTATTTTTTGGTTGTCATTTTAGTTATGTTATACTAAAATGCTACATGCTTGTTAAGTTGAGTTTTTGCTACATAATAAACATCAAATGATACAATAAAATCTTGATTTATTGTTGACATAAGATGGCATAGTGTATTCTTTAACCAATTAATAAATAATTAAAAAACTAAAATATATTTAAGTGAATTTCCAGAATGAAACCTTTAAACCTTAGCTTTATTATAATAAATGTTTTATCCTTTTAAATTGTTGTTATTCTACTAAAGTTATTTTAAATTAATTGCACTTGTTGAAATTTCATTTTAATTTAGCCACATTTTTTGTTATTAAGGTTCCAAAATAACGAAATTCAAAAAATGAAAAATGTTGTAAAAATGTGCAAATATATTTTGCAAATAATAAATATTATTCCTCATATTTTTTAGTCTAAATTAAAAGAAAAGATTTATAATAAATATACTGAAACTAAACAAAATCCTTTCCTATGTGTTCGATCTAGAATTCTCCAAGTAATTATTGCTTGAGACAACCCTATACTTAGGGTTATATTGGATTGTGTATTTTTGACACACGAGTCAGTTGTTGAGAGGTTGAGTCTTCTTGTCCAGTTTGCCTAGACTTCGTGGAGACTACTGAGAATGATCCTGTTTTTAGGGATATCGACGATCTTGGCATTGTCCCTTCTACTATAGTGTCAATGACTTGGTGAAAAGTGTTCCCATATCTTTCTCAACTACAGTTCTAAACCCCAGGTACCCTCACTCAGTGATGGTAGACTCCAAAGTCCGAAGCTCATTATCCTTCGGAGTGGCTGTGCCATGCGACAAACCATTAACGGCCTACAGTGGTGAGATAATCTTATCAAAGGCCAAGGAGACCACATCCCACTATAGAACCCACATTGTCCATAGGGCGTTTATTGAGGGTAAGGTTGACGGGAGGTATTTTGAGTTCGTGATATCTAATAAACACCACCATTTTGATGCTGCTCCACCTGGACACCTGGCCATCTACAACAGATGCATTATGGCCAACCATACCTTTCCAGTCCATCCGTTCATTAAGAGGCTCTATTACAAGTCTAAGATCTTACCGATGAAACTATCGCCTAACTTTTGTACATTTTTTTGGGGATGTGGATCATATGGTATCTTCACACTTTGACTCTTCCCTTCACCAAGACTAGTTCTTATATTGTTATTGCATCAGTGAGACTCCATCCAAAGGCTATTATTACGCGGGCCTACAATTGACCTCAGGATAAGATTCACCCAATTGTTTTGGATCTCCCTTCTTCCAACAATGATTGGAAGAAAATGTTTTTTACGATAAAGTGGGACTTCAACACCCATCCCCTCGACAAGCAACGAGGTTATGGTCCTATGAAGTATGAAGTCAACACCACTTGGAGAATGGTTAATAAGCCTCTGAAACCCTATAATTTTGAGATTTAGGCTTCCATTGTCTTCCCTTTAATTTTGAGATTTAGGCTTCCATTAATTTAGTCTTTTTCTTGTAGAGCTCATCGACCACCCTGTTCTTTCCTAGTAGAGATGGGATAGAGTTAAACAAATAGTAGCCTTCCTAGAAGGGGAGAGGCAAATTGTGAACCTCTTTATAGGGGAGAATAAAAGGAGGTTAGGATTGATATTAACTCTCCTTGATACTTCTTATGTCATCCCCAACCAACTCGTTTCTAGTGAGGGCCTTGAGGGTAGGTTTTTTGGCTTTGTACATTACAAGAAATTATTGATTACATGGCCTTTATTTCACGACCGTTTCTTAAAAATCATCGTGGTAAGGTCAAAATTACGTAGCAAGTTATGCCCCTGAAAACGAAGACCGTCATAGTATAGGTGAAGATAACATGACGGTTTTCTCAAAAAACTGTCGTGGAATACGAGAGATACCACGATGGTTCTTGAGAAAACCGTCGTGGTATCTCAAAGAAACCATGATGGTTTTCTCGAGAAACCGTCATGGTATATGAAGATACCACAATGGTTTCTCGAGAAAACTGTCGTGGTTTCTTTGAGATACCACGACGGTTTTCTCGAGAAACCATCGTGGTATCTTCCACGATGGGTTTTTAAAAAACCATCGTGGTAGCTTACTTAAAACTCCTTTCTAACCTCGGCATTCAGACACATTTCAGAAACACACTTCACAAATACAAACACAGACCCGTCTAAATCAGCCGCCGCCATCTCTCTCTACCTCCACACTCCTTAATCTCAGCCCAAATTGTAAGTTTTTTTGTAGAAAGTGAGAAATAGTTGTTGATTGTGATGTATAATTAATCCAAAATTGATAAATAGTTGTTGATTTTGTTGTTTATTCCATGAAGTTTGTATTGTGAATCATGGGTATGATTTCTTCATTTTATAATGAGTATGTGTAACTTGTTTTATGATGGGTGATTTTTTTTTTATGATTAATTAATATATGTAGGTGGGTATATTTATAAATTGTGAAATTAATTTTAATTGAATATTTACTATTTATTATTTTGATTTAGGAATTGCAAAATGGATAGGAAATGGATGTGGGATTTTCGATTGTCTAAAGAGTATGTGAATGGTGTGGAAGAGTTTTTGGATTTTGCCAAAAGTCATGCAAATAGTGATAAAATTCGATGTCCTTGTGTTCAATGTGGAAACCATAGATTGCATCCAATTACAATTGTTAGAAGACATTTATTTCGAAATGGAATCGTAAGTAGTTATCAAACGTGGCCATTTCATGGCGAGTCTAATTTCAATCCAACTTTACTAAATAAAGAAAAGCAATCTATTGTGGAGGATAATATGGAGGATGAAGACAATATGGTTGACATGGTCAACGATTTAGAAGAACACTTTGTGCACCGTCTGGATTTATTTGAGACAATGATAAATGATGTAGAGACACCAGTGTATGAGGGGTGTACCAATTTCACTAAATTGTCTGCTTTAGTTGGATTATGGAATTTGAAAGCGTCGGTGGCTAGTCAAATTCTAGTTTCATAAAGTTGTTGGAATTTTATGAAGGCTTCTACTAGAGGGTAATAAATTACCAACTAGTATGTATAAGGCTAAGAAGACTTTGAGCACTTTGGGAATAGATTATGAGAAAATTCATGCATGTGAAAATGATTGTGTTCTCTATAGGCATGAGTATGAGGACGAGAATTATTGTCCAGTTTGTCAACAAGCAAGTTGGAAGAAAGGAAAGAAACCAAAAGACGGCAAGAATGGAGTGCCAAAGAAAGTGTTATGGTACATTCCACCAGTACCACGTTTGAGGTGTTTATTCAAAAATGTAGAACATGCCAAGAATTTGACATGGCATCATGACAAGTGGGTGGATGATGGTATGCTTAGACACCCAGCAAATTCACCACAATGGAAGACTTTTGAAACCGATCATCCCAACTTTAGTGCGGATCTAAGAAACATACATTTTTCTTTGTCGACTGATGGAATGAACCCACATGGTAACATGAGTAGTAGGCATAGCGCTTAACCCGTAATACTTGTTAACTATAATCTCCCTCCAAAGATGTACATGAAGTGGAAGTTTTTAATGTTGTCTTTATTGATTTCGGGTCCTCACCAACCAGGCAATGACATTGACGTATACTTAGGACCGTTAACCAATGATCTAAAAATGTTGTAGGAAAAGGGAGTTGAAGTTAGAGATGCTTAACGAAAAGAGACATTCACACTCCGGGCGATGTTGATATGGACTATTAAAGACTTCCCCGCATATGGCAATTTATCTGGTTATTCGATGAAGAGTTCTATAGGTTGTCCTATTTGTATGAAGGAAACGTCTCACAAACGGTTGAAAAATGGAAAGAAAATTGTTTTTCTTGGTCATAAAAGATGGTTGCCAAGAGATCATCGCTACTGTAAACAAAAGAAAGCCTTTGATGGCAACAGCGAAGAAAGAGACCCTCCGTGCCCTTTGACGGGTGAACAAATATTTGAAATGGTACAAGATATAAGAGTCGTATTCGGTAAGAAAAAGCGAGGTAAGAAGGAGATGCAAAATGATGGACCATGGAAAAAAAAGATTAATCTTCTTTGAACTTCCCTATTGGAAGACACTTTTTGTTCGTCATTGTTTGGATGTTATGCATATTGAGAAGAACGTTTGCGAATCCATAGTTGGCACATTGTTTGACATTCCAGGCAAGACTAAGGATGGTGAAAAAGAGAAGAGTGAAGCGGACATACTTACTTCCGGCAAAGCACACTTTATCCAGAGCGAAAAAGAGAAAAATCTGTGAATGGCTTGCTTCATTAAAAGTGCCAGACGGGTATTCTTCAAACTTCAAAAAGTTGGTGTCGGTGAAGGATTTGAAACTTATTGGCATGAAAACACACGATTGTCATGTGTTGATGCAGCAATTACTACCACTTGCTTTGCGGGGAATTCTAACAAAGGATGTAAGATTTGCAATTTCTAAGTTGTGCTCGTTCTTCAATTCAATATGCACAAAGGTCATTGATCCACTTGTGCTAGATTCACTACAATCGGAGTTGGTGCAAACCTTATGCATGCTTGAAAAGTATTTCCCACCGGCATTTTTTGACATCATGATTCATTTAACGGTGCACTTGGTACGTGAAGTTAAGTTATGTGGACCGGTGTATTTTAGATGGATGTACTCATTAGAAAGATATATGAAGGTTTTGAAGGGCTATGTGAAGAATCGAACTAGGCCGGAGGGATGTATTGTAGAAAGTTACATAGCTGAGGAATCAGTTGAATTTTGCTCCGAGTACCTATCTAATGTAGACATAATTGGGGTGCCAAAGACTATAAACATTGACGCTAGGGGACTATCTACGGGCAATCCTTCTTCAGTAAGTCGAGAGGAGTGGGAGCAAGCTAGTCTTTATGTCTTGCACAATACTAATGAAGTGGAGCCTTTCATTGAGGTGCACATGAACGAATTAAAAAAAAACATTCCCAAAAAGAGCAAGAAATGAGAAATGGTTGCAAGATGAACACAACCGGACCTTTCGATTGTGGATTAGAGCATACATCTATGGCAAGTGGTCCACATTACAAGATGGAGGCATGTCACAGGAGATGAAGAACCTAGCTAGAGGTCCGTCGTTGGTAGTTACAAGGTATACGTCCTATTCCATAAATGGTTACACTTTCTACACTCGCGAAATGGATGAGAAGCATCTGGTGCAAAATAGCAGTGTCACTCTCAATGCAAAGGCTATGCATATTGCCTCCGCCAAGGACAAGAATCTGATATATGGGACCATGAACTACTTTGGTTTCATTGAAGATATTTGGGAACTTGATTATGAGAGATTACGCTTAGCACTTTTTAAGTGCAAGTGGGCCGACAATAACTATGTTAAGAATGACTATGACGGCATCACGGTGGTTGACTTTCAAAGATTGGGATACATGAATAATCCATTCATTATGGCATCATATGCAATCCAAGTTTTGTACACTACTGATCCCCAAGACATAGAGTTGTCTCTAGTCATCCCGACAAAGCCAAGAATAGTTATTGATGGTGAAGAAGTTGATGATGATTGCGCGGACATCCCTTCATTCACAAAATGATTGCCATTGGTTGATGAGATATATAATTTTGAAGATGATGTTTCACACTTGGTTCGTGAAGATGTGGAATGGATACGTATTGACAAACCAATGAAAAAAAAGGTTAAAAGATGAGCATCAATAACTTGTATATATGTCAATTTACATGTAACATTTCTGTGCAATTTACTGCATTTTTCAATCTTATGGCAATTTCTGTATCTTGATCTATAGTTAAATTTCTAGTAAAAATGGAGATAAAGTATATATTCTAGGCCATTGGATGCTTAACACACAGGCTGGCCACCCTGGGTAGCAAAAATAAAATGTATGGAAAAAGGTTGTTAGACATTTTTTCCACGATGGTTTCTTCAAGAAACCGTAGTCGTAGCTCAAGAAACCATCGTGGTAGGTTAGAGCTACCACGACGGTTTCTTGCAGAAACCGTCATGGTAGCTTTCTCGACAGTTTCTTAGAAAAAATGTCTAACAACCTTTTTCGACATATTTTATTTTTGCTGCCTAGGGTGGCCAGCCCTTATGTTAAGCATCTAATGGCCCAGAATATATACTTTATCTCTATTTTTACTAGAAATTTAACTATAGATTAATATACAGAAATTGCCATAAGATTGAAAAATGCAGTAAATTGCACAAAAATGTTACACGTAAATTGACATATATACAAATTATTGATGCTCATCTCGTAACCTTTTTTTTCATTGGTTCATCAATACGTATTACACTATTTTTTCTACAAGACAAATTGCACAAAAATACAAATTATACGTAGAGCTACCACAATAGTTTCATGAAGAAACCGTCGTAGTAGACATACCATGACGGTTTTTGCAAGAAACTGTCGTGGCAAGAAACCGTCGTGGTAGCTATCGGAGTCCCTCTACATTTTGTTTTAAATTTTTGAAATCCGCGCCACCCACACCCATTATATGCGCGCCCATTCTTCACTCTATCTCAAATCCCTCTTTCTCTCCCTCTAAAAACACCCACACCCATTAAAAACTCCCTCTCTCTCTCTCTCCCCTCTTCCCCCTCCCTCTCTCTCTCTCCCCCTCCCCCTCCCCCCTGCCCACAGCCCAGCCCCCTTTGCCCCCATTGGCCTCCTCCCAGCCCCCCTGCCCAGTCCCCCCGCCACTAGCCTAGTTCCCCCAGGCCCTCTTCCACCCGTCCAGCCCCCCAGCCCCCAGCCCAGCCCCCCTCCCCCCCAGCCAGCGCCCCCTGCCCCAAGCCCAACTCCACCCGCCCCCCCTCCCCCCTGCCCCCAGCCCAATCCCGCCTGCCTCCTGGCCTCCGCCCAGCCCCCTTTGCCTAGCCCAACTCCCCCCGCTCTCCGCCCAGGCCCCTCCCCCCTACCCAACCCCCCCTCCCCCCCGCCCAGTGCCCCCCGCCCCCCTTGGCCTCTGCCCAGCCCCCCTCCCCCTAGTCCAGCCCCCCCACGCCTAGCCCAACTCCCCCCACCCAGCCCCCCCACCCCCAGCCCAACCCCCCCTGCCCAACTCCCCCCGCCCCCCACCCCCCCTGGCCTCCACCCAACCCCTGTCCCCAGCCCAGCTCCCCCCGCCCCCTCCCCTTCGCCCCCAGCCCAGGTCCCCTCACGCCCTACCCCCCTAGTTCCACCTGCCCCCTCCCCCCACCCACCCCCCTCATCGTGTAATCAATTATAA